>PVHY01001343.1:0-13027 GCA_004024945.1 Uropsilus gracilis
GAGAGGGAAAGAGAGAGGGAGTGAGGGAGAGGAAGAGGGAGAGAGAGGGAGGGGAGAGAGAGAGGGAAGAAGAGGGAGAGGGAAAAAAGGGAGAGAGGGAGAGGAAGAGAAGAAGAAAGGGAGAGGGAAAGAGAGAAAGGGAGAGAGAGGGAGAGAGAAGAGGGAGAGAGAGGAAGGGAGAGGTGGGGGGGGAAGAGAAAGAGAGAGAGAGAAGAGAGAGAGAGAGTTCTAGGGACAGGGCAGAAGGAAGGAGTTTAGGGAAAGGCCAGAAGGCCTAGGGCAGCCATTTAGGCCTGACTGTCCCTCACCCTTCCTGCCCCCACCTCACTCACCCACTGCCTTCTTGCTGACCCGAAGAGGGAATATAAATGACATGCTCTGCCTTAAAGAACACTGACCGGCAGAGGCCTGCTTGCACTGGGGCCATTTTCTAGGCAAGTCACTAATCAGAAGTGATTGAGGCTCTGAAGAGAATATCCACCAGCCTTGGTTCCACCCTCCATGCTAATGAAGAAGGCAGTGAGGTGGATAATTAAGGGCAGTGATGTGGATAATTCCAAACTGATAATCCAAAGGTAATGAAATGCATTATGAGTTTTGGGGACAGAGATTTCCTTTGCCAGCCCAGGCTGTTTTATGATAAAATGAGCTTGTCTTTCCTAAGCACAGATCTGCTGACTTTGGGAGGAGCCAGCCTGGGAAGTGGGGCTTGTAGGAGGAACCACCCAGCCTTAAGAACCACCCTGCAGCCATTAACAAACCATGTTCAGGCAGCTTGTATTCCCTCACAGGGAAACACTTGTGATTTTAGGTGAAAGAATAAAGAAGCATGCAAAGTGAATGTTTCAGTCAACCTCAGCAATGTAGAAAATAAAATGAACTCCAACCAAAACTTTATGTGCACAGTAGAAAGAATGGAAGGAAGAACACCAGAACGTTAATGGTGGTTTTCTGAGTAGTGGGCCTGAGGTCTTTTATTCTTCTCTCTGATTTTGATTTTCCAAATTTTCTTATACTGACTTGGATTGTTTTTTTAATGAAGAAGGTGAATTATGAAGAAAGAAAAAAAGAATTTGCTTTGACAGAATTCTTCTCTGGAATAAACCGTAAAGATCTGAGTACAGGGTTAAGTTTTTCACGTGTGGATGGGCATGGTATCTAAGCAGGTTAGACTCACTGTTGAGTTGCTAGAGGTTCCAGCAGCTGCCACCCTGCAGTGTTATCTCCTCTGTCGAGTTCTCCCTAGCCTGCTTTTCTGAGAGCTAGAGAGATAACTTCAAAGGCAACAGCATTTTGGCTAAGTGTTCTTCTTAAGGTATAACTAATTTCTACAATAGTTAGTAGCTTCTTAGGACTTGCTCTGAGCTTTTTTCTTTCTCATGTCTTCCCGTTTTTGAACTAGTGATGAAAATTATATTATTGAATTAAATGGACTCCTTATATTCCATGCTGGGGCTGGCCAAGTTAGGGATTTTTTTTCATAGATATCTGGAAGGGAAGAGACAGCTGATTATTTCTCATTCTTGCTAATGAGACAAATGGGGGAGACTCGATTATAAATTCTTTATTTTGTAAAGATATTATATTCCTAAAGGCAATCTGCCATCTAAAAATAAAACTCATACTTCCTTCTACAAATGTTTGGGTTTTGGAGGATAAATTCCTTAGGAACTCTGGATACTCCTCACAATTCTGTGCTCAATACTCAATCTGCCAGTTGTTTATTGTTTATGCTCCCTGTTCTTGACCTTACTTAGGGACAGGTGGATGTTGAGCTGTGTGCTGAGGAAGAGTTGAGACACCTCCCTCTCCCGTGGTTGACTTGATTGCAGTACCTGTTGCAGTCCAGAATCATCCAGACTTAGCTCTTGTTCTAAGAGTTCAACCTGCATATTTTTGTAGTAAGGTATGATCATTTCACAGTTCTATAGACTAGAATCTAAGAGATGATCACAAAGATACTTCAAAAATAATGGCCATGGGTGACAAGGTGATGGGAGAACCTCAGAGTAGACAATTAAGCAATTTATATGTGTGTGAGTGTATGTGCAATCAACAGAAAAAATAATGAAGAGAATAGGATGCGATCTGAAGGAAGTGATTCGTAGAGTGTTTTGCAGATAATGCACTCGATACTAGACCTGTGAGGCAGGCACTTGGGAGATAGAATATTCAATTGGAGGAAACCAAAAGATGCTTACAGTACCCTGCGACCCTTCTGAGTACTTTCTTACGAAGTGCTGTGAAATGCCTTATGAAGTTAAGTTCTTTATGAAGTACCCAGATCCTAACAAAGGGTTTTTTGGGTTTGAGTTTTGAGGGACAAGAGTTCAAAAACCTCTTTATCAGTAAGATGTGTAAAACTAGGGGTCTGTAGAATGCAAAGTTGGAAATTGTCATAAAAAGAACATTCCAGAATAAAATTCCCAAAGTACTTTGTTATATTTTCTTTTAAAACATGTAACCTTCTGTGGTTACATGCGAGAGCAATGGGAACTCCGTCCTTCTAAGGCCACATTTCTCTACGACAAATGGAAGAGGACGTTGGAACAAAGTTCCAGTTTTTATACGTCTTTTATAAAATATTCATATATTTTTAGTTGACTGTTAAATACCAATGATATTTGTTTATTAAAAAAAAAACAACTTTTTTTCTGAAGTCCAGACTTAACTGTGGAAACTTAACTGCAGAAGCAAAAATTTCATATGTTAAAAAAACCTCCATGAATTGCAGTTTTCCTGAGTCGAAATGCTTCGTCCTGACAAAAGAATGCCTAAGCAACATGTCATATTTGCAGCACCAAATGTCATGGGTATTAGTAACAAATGAAAATTCCTGTCTCTGGCAGATGGAGCAAAGATTTCAGTTTGGTATTTTACAAACCCAAAGCTCTAATGACATACAGAATTTTGTGTAGGAACTCTTGTGTTTCTAGGGGCACGTCATGTTCTTTTAAATATGTGAAACTGATGCAGACCTTTTTGAAAAGGTGTGCAAGACTGTTAGAAATGGTACAAAAGTGAATTCAAGAGCCAATGTGTGTGCACGTGCACACACACATGCTTCATTCACATTTTCAACAACCAAAAATATTATTCTTGGTTAATAAATAATATTTTATTATTTATTTCAGTTCAGTCAAATGTGACTGGACTGAAAAAGAGCTTTTGCTATACATGCAAAGAATATGAAAACATTAATTCAAAAAGAAATACATATCCCCATGTTTATAGCAGCTCTATTCACAACAATAAAGACATAGAATCAACATGAATGCCTATTGGCAGGTGAGTGGATAAAGAAGTTATGGTATGTTACTCAGTGGGATACTACCCAACTATATAAAATGACAAAATGATGGGCTTTTGGAACATGAGTGATTATGGTAAATGAAATGTGAGAAAATGAAAGGCAATGTTTTTTACTCTTATGATAGTTGTACTTTATTTATATAACCAAAGCAAACAAATTGGTGAAACATACAATCTCACACTCAAACTCTGTGAAAAATATGGTGATCACTGGAGGTAAAATGTGGTTCAATGGGTAGAGGAAGTCAAATTGGTAGGATGATGACACTAGAACCCTGGTGGCAGCAGAATTAACCATACATACATATTGAAGTATGAACCTCTACCCCCAAATTATGTAGTTTTTGTCAATAAAGAGTAAAACAAAAATTTTTTACATGGAAAATGTGATATTTTTTTAAAACTTTTTTTATTGATTACATATATATTATATCATTGCACACTCCAAGGTTCTCCCACCATTCTGTCACCATGAAATGCAATCCCAATATCCCAAAATCCCATGCCCACCCCTCCCCTGACATACCCCTGCTTTGTATATGCTTTGATTCTCCTTTTGGTTTGTTAGTTTTAACTTTTTCTTGTCCTTTGTTTGTTATCCTTATATGTTGCATAAGGATATCCTGCACTGGTATTTATCTCATGTATAGATGAGGTCATTCAATATTTTCTTTTTCTTACTGGTTTATTTCTGCTACCAGGATTCCTTTTAGCTCCATCCACATTATCACAAATGCATTAAATTTATCTTTTGTGATTTCTGAATATTCCATTATGTACATATACCACATCTTTTGATCCATTTGTTTGTAAAACAATAAAATTTGATTTTTAGGGAAATGAAAAAATAAAACACTGCTTCAACAGCAGAGTAGGTTGATATTGCACAAGTAAAATTCCATTACTAAAGGTAAAACAGGCAACAGCACAGCCCTGCCTGCAGCCTTGTCCTTCCCTGTGGCTAATGCTGACTAGAAAGGAGGACTGGCCAACTTAGGGATTATTTTCATAGATATCTGAAAAGGAAGACACAACTGAATATTTCTCACTCTTGCTAACAAGACAAATGTGGGACACTCAGTAAATTTTTATTTTGTAAAGATACTATATTCCTAAAGGTGATCTGCCATCTAAAAATAAAACCCATACTTCCTTCTACAAATGTTTGGGTTTCAGAGGATAAGTTCCTTAGGAACTCTGGATACTCCTCACAATTCTATGCTTAGTACTCAATCTGCACTCAAAGACTACTTCCCAGGACACTAATTTTACAGGTAGGTCACTAGCACATGCCCAAATTACCTGACTTTGTTGGTACTGTCCTCTGATTTATGAGAATTAACTAAACACCTGGATTTTGACCAAGGACACTAGCTTACAACTCTACCTCATGAAATTACAAATAATGTAAGTTTGTTGTCTTACTTTTTAGTAAGCTAGAACCTTCTAACTTTACTCACAACATCGCAGAACAACTTGGAAAATGAATTATAAGTTAGATAACAGTAAGACTGTTTAAGGAACGCTAGCAGCAAAATTTGTACTCAGAAAGTCTTGCTGTTGGGCTAGTCTATTTGGAGTATTCTAGAAAGATGACTTTAAAAAGACAAGACAATAAAGCTGGAGGGCAAGCATGGGAAATAATCACATTTTCTTAATAGGTAAAATCCAGCAGTGCATGCTGGACCCCTTTGGATGTTTCTCTTTGGTTATGGGACCCTGAATATCAGCAATAAGTAGGATCCTTGGGACAAGAGTGGAAGGCACTAGTGGAAAGAACCAATCATTCTGGTTATCCATTGTGTAATAAACCACATGAAATGTCAGTCTTATAACACAATACACTATTATATCTCACAGAGCTGTGGTTTTTCAATCTGGAAATAGTTAGGGGTGTTTCCATACAACCTTGCCACATGACAAGTTGGGCTTCCTTACAGCATGGTGACCTCACAGTAGCCTGGTTTTTTCATATGCTGTCTGGCTTTGCAATGTAAACATTCTTAGAAGCCAGGCTGGAAGTTACCAGTTTTGTTAAAGGTTTGACCCAAACCTGACATGTCACTTCTTCCATTCTGTGTAGATCATGGTTTGGTTAAAGCCCAGCTCTGTTTTAAGGGAAGGGGAAATTAATCACATCTCAATAGGAAGAGTGTAAAAAAATGTGTTGTCATCCTTAGTCCACCATCCCAGTCTAGTTGACCTTAAAAGCAAAAGAACTCAGTTAAGGCCAAAAGAGCCAAGTGGACAGATGACTTCCTTCCCTTTGTGCATGACTTTAAGGCAAATAGTCAATACCCCAGTAATAAGAGAGGGAAATGAACAATGAAGAAATGTTCCTAAGAGAAGAGATCCTCCAGAGATGATTTAAATCTTGAGAAGTGACGTCAGCAAGAGAATAAAAAAAAATGATACTGATTTGATCTGAAGCAGGGAAAACTAAATAGCAGCTAAATAATCATCTCTAAATACATGAGGTTTTTTTTGTTGGTTTTTTGTTTGTTTGTTTTTGAGATGAGGTCTCGTTATGCTGCTTGGGGTACTCCTGATCCCAGAGACTCAAGTGATCCCTAGCTTCAGCCTCTCAGGTAGCTGGGATTATAGGCACGTGCCACTGTGTGCCTGGCCTTTTTTTTTTTTTTTTTTTTTTTTTTTTTTTTTTTTTTTTTTTTTTTTTTGAGCGAGAGTGAGAGAAAGGCAAGTTTGCTTAAGAATGGTAAAATGAAAGATCAGAAATAAAGAATAAAGGAGATAGGAAAGTAGGATACTTTGAACTGGTCAAGTTCAAGATGGGTTAAGGATAGATTACCCACATGAGAGTTATTATGAAAAACAAGCATGATCATTGCATGATGCTGAACATAAAGGGAAAGGGCTAGAAAGACCAATGATTTTCTTGCCACAAAATGGACATCTCTGGAGACTGAAAGAAATCTCTTCTGTAGCTATTTGAAAGGGAACACATGTTATATGCCAGTAAAGGAGTTAGGATTAGTTTTACTGAAAATAGAAGAAAGGTAGATGACAGTATCTTTTGTTTGGGTAGCAGGATCATTTTTCCAAGTGAGACCTTATATAAAACAGCTGAGAAGTGATGTTGTTTGTGTTGAAATGAGGGTCCTGCTCTCCTCCCCACCTCTTATCTGCCCATGTGGCCTTAAAGGTCATGCATGACCCACAAGGCCCTGCTAAAGAGAATTTGAAAATAATTAAAACTGATAACTTGCTAACTGTTCTGTAAAAGTTGCTGGTGTTTCAAGATCTTTTCAAACTCACATTGGACCTTGAGGGTTTTGTAAAATTGATAATTCTTTCACTGCACAAATATTTGAGATGGTGTCTTAGCTAGGTTTTGTTCTTTGTGCAGTGCAAATGGTATCCTTATATTAACACTTTGGTAGCACATTTGTTGCTAAGTCTGCCAAAGTACAAGGAAAGTGATGAAATTTTTCATCTTTTGGTAAATTTATTTAATTTGCTTTGAGTGAAGTTTATTTATTTATGAAGTAAATTTATTTCATTTGCTTTGAGTGAATAAATGAAATTAGCACTTTTGTTTTGCTAGTGTTAATTTCATTAGTGGTCAGTAAAATTAAGAGTTTACTTTTATTAATTCAAACAAAATCTTTGCAAGGAGAACAAATCTTATAACCACCATGGCAGTCATCCCAATGTTTTCATCATAATGGTTTTACTAATAATCTATTTACTTTGTAATTTTTCCTACACAAAAGAATAAAATGTATTTTAGCACCATTTTGACACACATAGTTGAGTACTGGATAAAGAGTACATAAAAATTTAACTAAATAACATTAAAAAAATTTAACTATGTTAAAGCTTCATGGTTGACACAACTTCTATTCCAAGATGGCAAAATGCACAACTATTGTATTTTTTCCTCTCACACTAAGTTCATATAACTGGTAGGGAAATTCTGGAAAAAAATACAAAACTGCATTGAAAATCAGATACAGTCAGACTACAATTTTTAAACTCTGGTGATGTTTTTTGTAAGAAATGTCTAGAAGCAAAATAGAAAAGCTGAAAATATAGGGATGGAAAAAACTTACTTAGCAAATGCTAACAGAAAGAGCCTCTAGCAAAATTACTATCAGACAAAATAGAATTCAAGGTGAACAGTAAGAAGACTGAAGAGTATTTCACATGGATAAAAACAACAGCTCATCACACATATACAGCATCGCTAGCTTTCATGCACCTGATAATGCAGCTTTGACAAGCAGACAGGTTGGAAACCAAATACTGTGGCATTGTCTGCTTGCAAAATACAATAAAATTGAAAAGAACCAAAAAAAAAAATCAAAAAACCCACAAAAACCATTAGTTGGTGACTGTCTAAATAATTATGGAACAGTAATATTTTGAAATACTTTGTAACAGTGACAAAGAATGTCAGTCTGCACACTGAGATAGCTTACTCTCTCAGAATATATTGTTGACCAAAAAAAAAAATCAATTTTTCAAGATAGGTACAAATACAAAATCCCTTATTACAGGCACATACAATGATGCTATTTTCTTTGTGTACAGGAGCTTACAGGCACATACAACAATGCTGTGCATTTTCTTTGTGTACAGGAGCTTTTATATAAACAAATAAGAAAAATTCAGGGAGCACACATACCAAAGATATAATCATGGTTATTTTTAGGGAGGGAGAGAAGTTGGTGGGGGAGGTGCTTAATCAGAAAGGCCTTTTAACTACGTGCAGTGCTTCCATATTTCAGTTAGGAAAATTAAGTTATTTTTCATTACTCATGCCATTGATTTTTTTAAAGTTTTCACAATTCAGAAAGTTCTAAAAACCCTCTACTAAGTGAGGTGTCAAGGTGCATGCATGTGACTGCAAATACTAGATAACCTAGTCTGCATATAAGGCTTTTACAGTCAGAGAGTTTGTTCTCCTGTGTAACAGATGCTTAGCAGGGTAGAGGGTTGATTAATCATGAAATCCATCAAGAACCCAGGTTCTTTCTTGGCTTCAACAAATTTGGAAAAATACAAATTCTCTTTACAACCTTGGAGCTTGATTACTCTTCAGGTTGCTACCAAGATGGGGCCAGTACTTTTAAGCAAACATTCAAAACATTAACAGTAAAGTGATAGACAGGGCTCATTTGATACCTTTCATCTAACGCACATTCACGTATTTCTTGTCTTCATTGATCCTTTTACGGCTGAGAAAAGGGTCACTTGAAAGGCGAGGTAACTTGTTGAATGCTGCGTAATTAATGGCAGATTCACATTGAAGCAGCCTGCACAAGACTAGACACACGTAATCCTGGGTGCTCCCCGCTCTCCCTTGTCATGTGTGTTCCTTTCTTGACTTTTCTCGTAGCTCTCCCTAACGAGTAAGAAAACGTCCTACGGCATCAAGCAGACAATTGATTGCTCACACATGCCCATCCTGAGCCAATCAGATGACCCTAGTCCAAATAGATCACCCCTCGAAATGAGAATGAGGGCAGCTTCCCCCAGGGACATGGCTGTGTGGGAAAATATAGGCACATGAAACAAACCTAGGTTCTCTTTAAAAGGAAAAGGAGATGGAGTGCGATTGATGCTAAGAAGATAACCAACAGTATCCAGTAAAGGTAACTGTCCTCTGTGGCTCATTCATGCTGAGGTCTGTTATGTTGAGCGCATTTGAAAATTGTCAGTTAACCCACATGGCTTGAATCTTGAGGAGGAGGAGTTGAACTAGAGTGATAGACACGAAAATTTTAATTGTTTTAGGTCAAGAGAGGGACAGAATTCCCATAGGAGAAAGGGTAGACGCCTGGGAGAAGATGGCCCAGTGAGAAGATTTCATTTCCAATCTTCTGCGTTACCAGAGAAAATGTTTTCTTATCATTTAAAGAACAATTGCTGTATCTAGTTTCCTTAACTGTTAATAAAATAGCCATTTATTCATTTGTTTGTTTATCAGTTTATTTAATTTATTCTGAACATCATAAAGAAGCTTATTCTTTACTAAGCCAAGCTACTAAAGGGTCCAATAATCATACTGGTACCATGAAAAACCTGAAATTGTCCCTGTGTAAATACGGCAGTATTTAGAATGCTCTAAATCCAAACAGACGTTATACTATTTAAAGCTAAATAGACACTGTCTAAATGGAGCTCTGGAATAGTCTTGCACCAGTGCTGGTAACAGAATTGTGCCCTCATGTGAGCAACCTAACACTTCTGCTCTGGATGAAGCTTGCAGTCAACAATCTGAAGCCAGGACTTCTCAGTACGTGCTGGCTGGCCTGACCTAATAAACCCACAGCTCAGCGGCCTCATACACCCTTATTTCTTGTTTACACTGACCTGCAACCTTGGATAGGCAGGGGTCTGATTTTATCTAGCCCTCAGTCTTGCCCTGAAGCCTAGAAGTCCCTCATGGGATGCTCAGCATTTTCTAGAGGAAGAGGGAAAATGGAAAGCACATGGAGGACTTCACAGAAAGTCTTATGTGCCAAGCTTTGGGGTGCCAAGCCCTGTCTGACTATACCCCTGTAGAATGAGATGGTAGGTTTCTTCATACCCTTCTAGCATTAGTTCCTATGATCAGCATCTAGGGTACTGCGCCCTCCCCATGACTGTACACACTTGGGCCCATGCATGAGTGGGAATACCTGGCCTAGGAGAGGATAAAATGGCAGCATCATCTTCAGGGAGAGAGAGAACTCAAGAGAAAGAGAGACCAGAAGAAAGTGCATGGAGATTTATGGGGAAATGAGTTGTCTCAGTTGCCTGCTTGCCTCCCAGGCCCACCACACCTTGCCTGTCTGCCAGCGTTGCCCACCTAGAAGGAACTCAAAGGAACATGGGAGAACTCAAGAGAGACTCAGGCAGCTATTTTCTTTGCTGGCTGTTTCCCCGGCTCACTATGAAAATCCTGAGAAGATAATGCCCAGGGTGCCGACATTCTTCTTCACCTGTTAAAACCGATGATGGACCTTCTCAGATTGGGATAGTTGTAAAAACAATCCCATGAATCAGAATTCAGTTACATGGCCACTGAGAACTGCAAGAAAGGTGGGGAAATGCAGTCGTGTGCCCAGGAGAAAGGGTTTCCTGGGTATCCTGTTCATTTGACGTTTAATGGATTAAGTGAAACATTTCCATCAGGTCAAGGATGCTTCTAATTGGAATGTGAACTGTTTATGAACATTGTTTCCATTTATAAAAGACTTTTTATGCTCTGTTCTTCCTCACTGGTTATGACCTGAGCATCATTAGTATTTCCTGTAAGTAATTATTCCGAATTCTCCCGATTTCGATCTTGTTGTTTCCAGTTATTCCATTCTTCTGTTTTTGCTTTTCATCAGAATTCATTTGATTTCTTCTCTAACACTTCAATAGAATTTTTTTCCTGTATTTCTTTAATTCTTACGAATGGACAAACTATTCTTTGTACCTTAAATTTTTTTTAACTTTTCTGTGGTAAAAACTTTAAAAATACACTAAATTATTTGACTAAATCCTAAAAATGTACACAAGTTTAGAAAAAACATGTTAACATACTTTATTAAGTTTGAAGCAGGTAAACTTGTATTGAACATGAGGGGCTGTAGAAATCACAAGTTTCATCTTTAAAAGATCAAGTGTTTAGAAGACCATCATTCCTGATCAGTAATGATTAGGTAGGCATCA
Source organism: Uropsilus gracilis (assembly GCA_004024945.1). NCBI lineage: Eukaryota > Metazoa > Chordata > Mammalia > Eulipotyphla > Talpidae > Uropsilus > Uropsilus gracilis. Next base: position 10,981 of record PVHY01001343.1, read on the forward strand.
AGTGCCACTGTTAATATTTAGGCATTGAGTTGGTCTGGCTTTCATGTAATTTGGTTTGGTTTGGTGAAAAACTCCACCCAGCTGAACCTTGGCGACATATCCTTGAGCATCTCAGCTATATTGATATTACTTTTTCCATTGTTGTCATTGCCATCAAGATCAACAAGGTGCTTAGGGACACATTAAGCCACAGCTATTGCAATTAATTGTACCCTTATAGCCTCAAGAGACAAGCCCCAGCAGCGGTGGCCAGCTCAGTCCCAGGGAATGACACGTCCTAACAAGGATGCCTTGGTGGAGTGCTTTTTAGGTTCCTCCCTTAAGACAATCAGTAGCTTGATTAGCTGGGACAAGAGCCAAGTCTGCCCCCGGGTGGAGCTGGGATTGGGGCTGGGCTGGGCTGGGCTGGGCTGGGCAGGGCTGGGCAGGGCTGGGCAGGGCTGGACAGGGTGGTGGCTGCCTCTTAAGTGCCCAGTTTTCATTGGCTTGGCTGTACCCCACTCAATTACTCCAGCGAGGTGACTCCACTTCAAGCTCAGTGAAGCAGTCTGGGAACCACAATCAGGACACCCAACAATTAGCTGCCATTTCACAAGAGTGGGTCTAGGGTCAGCAATTAACATTTTAGGGAGGAGGGGGGAGTCTACCTGCCCACTATCAGCAGCCAGGGTAGCCCCAGATCTTCCCAGGAGTACCTCAGGCTGTAAAGCTTGGTGTTACTGAAAAGTGGGACCTAGTGTACTCAAAATTTGATCAACATTTTACTATTCACATCATGTCATAAAATAGTGCATACCAGTTTCATTTTTAAGAATTTGTTTAGATGATCTGTTTTATGCCTTGCTCCAAAGCCAGAATTAGACTCTTAAGTGCTACATGGAAAAAAAAAAAAGTGCTAGGCAGAATTCAATCTAATCCTGCCATTTGATTATCGGCTGGATCTAAGTATATCTTTCTTAAATTGTTTTCATGTTGTTCTTGCTTGAGTGGAAAAATTAATTAGTAATTCCATTAGGTGTTTGTGGAAAAACAGGATTTGGGGTGATCCCATGCCAAGCATATGCCCAAAATGAAAAAAGAGAGTTCATCCTTCTATAACCTTCTCTTGGTAAAGGTAAACCTTTTAACATAGCCAGAGACCTGGGGCAAAGTTGGAAATCAGGGGAAATGAAATGGAGATGTTAGCAAACAGTTCGATAATGCGTGCCAAGCCTGGCAGCAGGGAGAGGGGAAGAGAGGGCAAGGGAGTACCTTTATGAGCAGGGAGGTTGTGCCAATGCAGGTTTTCTTCGGGTTATTTCTTTCTGTATGCTCTGAACGAAGTCTGTCTGCACTGGATCTCGAGTGTACCATGCGGTTATTTGCTCCCATTAACAGGCAATGGCTAAAAGTGAACAAAAATAGAAGTCACTGGGTTGAAAGGGGAGTGAAGTGTAGGAAACTTTGGGTAGGTCTTCTGGACCTTCAGCCACTCCCAATGTTCTCCATGCCAACTCAAACGGCATCTTGAAGCAAAATGAGTGAAGAATGGCCACAGGACTGCACAGCTGGCTATAAAGTCACCCCCTGTACATGACCCAACTTTGGACAACATGCAGAGAAAGGAGATGCCCCCAAAGGCAAGGGGATGATGAAAGCGACATAGAGTAGCTGGGACAAAACAGCTGAGAGAGTCTATACTTTTTTTTCTTCTTTCTTTTTGAGGCAGTGGTGGGGTGCATGGGGGGGGAGGGGTGGCAGTGAATCAGGATTTGGTCGCCAGGTTCTGAGTCATGTATCTTCTATAGATAGTGTTCTGGGTGCCTGGAGACAGGGAAGCCACAACCACCCAAACTTCCAATTGTCAGCATCAGGGTGTTAACTGGTTGTTTTCCCTTTAACACCAATTAAATGTTCACTTGGATGTTTTCATTTGGAAAATCTGAAACCGCTACTGTTTCTGTGTCATCAGGTACTCTTTAGCAGTCTAGGTGCTAGGAGAAATGGACTCTATTTATGTCTAAGCTTGACAGCGCCTTTTAAAATGTTCTCACTAAATCACTCAAGA
>PVHY01001343.1:13127-58888 GCA_004024945.1 Uropsilus gracilis
TCCCTTCCTCTCTCCCTCCCTCCCTCTCTCCCTCCCCCTCTCTCTCTCTCTCCCTCTCTCCCTCCCTGCCTTCCTTCCCTCTCAAGAAAATCTATCCTTGAGAGAAGACCACAGGAGCTGACTGAATTGCTCTTCTCAGCTAGTCTAACCCTCCTTCCCTCCAGCCATAAAAGAGGAGACAGTTGCTCGTGTTGGTAAGACAAGAGGATCAAAATAACTGCTAATCTCTGAACTCACTCTGACCCCCTGTTCTAGTCTGGGAGAAGGCTAACTCCTACCCCCTGTAAAAATCTGTCAAAAGAAAACTTTCTTAAGTAAATGAAGATAAACATTCTAATCTCTCCCCAACTCTACAGAACTGAGAGAAAATGTAAACTATAAAGATAGTCACATTTACAGGGGCTAACACGACTATGCCTGGACTGAGTTGGCTCATTTGATTCTCTCTACTTCCCTACAGCCCTGCTCGCTCTCACCGCTTTCTTCCACAAAATGCTGCTCACTTCAAATGCAAGACCAAGAACTTAGGTGTCTGAAATGACAGATTTAAAATAACAACAACAACAGCACATTTCAAATCAGCAGTAATAATATGAGGTCTTATCAGGAAGGTCACCCCTCAGAACCTTCTCTGGGGTAAAGTCAAAGTCACTGACGTGTGCCTCTTGGCACAGTCTGATGTAAATGGTCTCTCTTGTCATTTTCTTTGAAAAGATCTTCTGGTGTTAGTATGACCTTATGTATCTAAAGTCGGCATTCACCAAGCCTTCAGAGTCATTGGGCACCATACTAGCTGTCTATACTCATCTCCTCACTTGACTTCCACATGATGCCTCTGTGGGAACTGCAAGAAGCACATGTGATTGGTTTTGCCATTTTACAGAGGAGCACAAAGAGGCATAGAATGATTGGGGGGATTGCTAGAGTAGTCATGGTGGTTCCATTGTAGAGTTCAGTTTTGAAACAGATCTGTGTGACTCCAGGTCTCAGTTCATACTCTTTGTTAAAGCAAGATGATGCCACAGCCTAAGGGGCGAAAGTCCATTGAGGGTCATGAAGCTAAAGATGGTCTTTTAAAAGTACTGGCAAATAGAGGAAACTCATGAAAAGCATAACTCACCACTCTGGCTTTTGTTTCTTCATTCACCAGCCCCCCACACCCAACTCAGATGTCTTAACAAGAGCAACAACATAACTTGGAAAACCCAACCCAAATGTCAACTGGTGGTTCCTTGTTCAAAACTATTAACAATTCAAAATGGTGACCATGATTTCAGCCCTACACTAGGTTTGACACTTCATTTGTTCATGCAGCCTGTTCATGCAGCATTCTACTTTATAACTCTCTCAGCGCTGTTGAGGCCATTTTGGAAGAGGGGATCCAAGAAGTTGTTGACTAGTGGGGATCCAGTCAACAACAGATCTTCTTGAGCTGACACTGGTTGTGTTTTCACAGGGCCCAGGTCAGCAAGGCATGTTCCTATTGCCACAATCACATGGTCTGCAATGTCATGCTACACATTTGAAACATAGTTAATATAGTTTTTGGTTTTTCTAAGTACATATTTGATGCCGAATCCCGGTGGAGTTTTCCTGCAGTGCTCAACAGGTGGTTTTTGAAAGGAGAGGCATTTCCAGATGCGTAGTCCCAGGCAAGAACCAGGCTTCCTTTCTGGAAAAACCAGCCCCTGGGAACAGTGCGGGTCCCATCAAATTGGAAATACTTCAGGGCAACCACCAGGCAAGTGGGCCTGAATCTCCCTGTGCAGGGCAAATTTGCCTGGGAAGTTGCAGAAGGCCTGAAGAGACAGGTAAGAAGGTAGATAGATACCACACATTGTCAGGGTGGAAACTCCTAAGGCTCAGGTGACCAGGGGAGGACCTGGGTGGGGTTGAATCCAAAGGTGAAGATCTGTGGGCCTGTGTTAGTAACAAAATTGATAAAGCAGCTAGTATATGCCAAGCACAATTCTCAAAGTACTTGACATTGATTTAGCGATCCTCAGACTCGAGCATGTATCAGAATCCTGATTTTCAGAATACGGATTACTGGCTCCCATGTCAAGTTTCTCATTCAGTGGCTGGAACTCACTTCCCTAAAGCCTAACCATCATTCCAACTCCTGTTTGGGACCCGTGCTTTTCAGGACATCCGCCTTACATGGTAGCTCACAATTATTTCTCCTCTGAACATTTTTACCTCTAAGTATGTTGGTTGATATCTGAGTTCAGATCGTGAATCTGAATTTATTAGTTCTGTGACCATGAACAAGATATTGTATTGATTTCTGCCTCCATTTTCCTCATCTGTAAAAAAGGAATCATACTACAATGCCTCCTTTTTGGAGTTGTTATGAAGACTAAATGCTATCTATAGAACTCATTTAATACTACAACAGTCTGAGAATGTTATATAAATGTATACAGACATATGTAAACATGTAAATGTATGTATATTTCATTTTTAGATGTGTAAGAGATTGTGATATTCTCCCTTTTTCCTTGGTGAAAATAGCTGGAATTTTAAACACAAATTGAAGTGTCTTTGTTATTAGACCCCAGGTTGATAAGAACAATCATGGGGAACCTAGAACAACAACAGATAATCAATGCGCAGGGGAGTGGAGATACAGGAGGCCTTGGTCCTCATTTGGTCTTGAGGTCCATCTTCTCTGCTCTGCAAAAGGACCGCTCATCAGAGAACTGACTCAGAAAAGTCAGGAAGTAAAGGCAGCAAATGAGAGGTGTCTAGGCAATGATCTAGAATGTCCTTTGGTAGGGAGCAGAGTTAGTATGTTGAGGTCAGCGTTTGTGGCAAGCCGACCATGCCCGTGAGTTACCAAATCAAGAAACCAGCTTCGAGTAATAGGCAAGAAGCAGCTTTCTCCAAAGACTGGAATCTGGATCAGTTATCATTGCTAGCTGGGGCCTTTGCTTTTTTGGCAAAACCAAAGATCAGAGAGAAACAAGTCAGCATACAAGTTCAATGCCTAGTGGAGGAGAGTGATAGAATCCACAGGTGAGATAGGTCACGACTGTGTAGCCACTGAGGACTCCTGTGGGGCTAACAGGGAAGGTTCGTTGGGAATGAGAGAGCGCAGGTGGCATCTTGGCATCCCAAGGATCAAGCATCACAGCAGGAAGGGCATTTGCCAGCAACTACACAATGTTTTCATTATTTTTATGTATGCATGCATGCATGTATTTATTGTTGAGTACATATATGTATGTTTACACATTGCATACACATATACCTGTGAATGTACATGTGTGTATGTAATGCATAGACCTCTGAGCTACATTTATACATACATGTATATATTTATATTACATACCTTTTTACATCATTGTATACTCTGAGGCTCTTCCACCACCCTGTTACCTGTGAACTGCCATCCCGATCTCCTGCGCCCATCCCTCCCCCATCTTATGCTTTAGTCCTTCTGTCAGTTTTGCTTTAGTCCTGCTGTTATAAATTGCAGGATCCAGGGCAAAATGGAAAGGCAAGGTCTGGCATTCAAAGAGCAAGGAAACAAAGTCTTCAAGCACAAGACTTTTCCCTTAGGAGTCTCTGAGTCTGTCTCGCTGTTCTCACACTTGACTTCCACTGTGCTGGAGCACAGGGATACGTTTAGGGCAAATACAGGGACCCAGAGATGCCCTGAGTGGGCGCTTGTGCACATGCAGCTCTCTCATTTCCAGGGTCTCCCTCCCAGGGTCCCTAGACCACACATGGCCTCCGGTCAGGGGTGACAGCAAGACACCAGCATCCCTGCCTACAGGGTTACAACTCCAACCGTGGGCGACAGCAGCATCCCAGAGCCTGTGACCTCCAGGTGAAATGTGCCCCATGTAAGTCAGGACTGGGCAAGGGGCCCACCAGCTAGTGTCCACGGGGCTGTCGCGGTGCTGCCCAGGCAAGGATGGCTGCCACTAAGCGTGAGCCTGAACCCACCCTCCCTGCATCTACGACCAGAGCTCTGTCGAGGCTGACAGTGGTGACTAGGCAGAGGGCTGCCTGGGGAGGTCACCTGGGGTCTCGTGCACCCAGGAGGCTGAGTCTATGGCTACGAGCCTGTCACTGGGAGCAGAGAGGTGACCTGAGGCCAGAGGGCTCTTGAGCAGAGGGGCCGCACCCCCAGCCCCCGTGCGTCTTCACTAGCCTTTGGGGTTTCATCCCCAAATACAAACTCAAAGATCAAGTTAGGGAGCATGACACCCCAGCAGGGGGCTCTTCTGAGGGTCCAGGCATCCGCACAGGTCAAGCGCCCATGAAGCTTGCCTGTTTGCCAAGGAAGAACTTAACAGAACTTAGAGCTAGTCAGCTGGGCACGGTGGCGCATGCCTGTAAGCTTCAGCCTATGAAGCGGCTGGGGCTAGGGATTGGGGTTCGAGTTCTGCTCGGGGCAACACAGTGAGACCTAGTCCCAAAAAATGGCTGGGTGTGGTGGTGTGCACCTGTAATCCTAGCTACCTGGGAAGCTGAGGCTGGGGATTGCTTTAGTCCGTGTTACTCCGGGCAATGTGAGCCGGAGCTCCATGGGCAAAAATAGCAAGACCTAGTCTGAAAAACAAAACAACAACAACAACAACAAAACAGTGCTTGGAGTCGAGAAGCTGAAATCGGGTCAAATGGGGCAGAAGCCACTAACAAACCACAGATTCGCTTTACCCATGCATAGCAGTTGTCACTCAAAATGCAGTTTAAACGAGGGATTTTATTTACAAGGGAATATTAACAGGGAAAACAAAAAGTCCTTAAAGTCACAAGGGGCCCATTATCTTACCCCAGTCACCAGTCTCAGTCCTAAAGGTCCCAAAGACACATGTCCAAGATGGTGCCCCTTGCCCCTCCAAACCTAAGCCAGGCACTATGCAAAGTCCAGTCTTTCTCTGACCTCTTCTCTTTTCTTCCTCTCTCTACAGTGTTCTGAGCTGCTCCACCTCTCCAAGGAGCTTCAAAGTTCTTCCACAATTGCTGATGCACAAATCAGCTTTCCAAATCCCTGGCCATCTCCAGGTACCAGCTTTCCAGGCCACCTTGCTGTGGTGCCAAACTCTCCACACTGGCCACTCTTCAACCCCTCACTATGGCTCCTTGCCACCTCCAGCTCACTCCTTAAGGGGGTTTCCCCCGGCCAGGTCACGTGAGCCTGTCCTCTCAGTCCTTTCTCATCTCCTCTCCCCAAAAGTCTATCTCTTGTCTCTGCTCCTTGCCTTTTTATCTCCTTTTTCTTCCTAAAAGTCAAAGGCTCCAATTCCCCTCTACACACCCTCTAAGTGATACATTCCCTCCGCTAGGTTCCACACCTGGAATTTGCAACAAGGGTAAAAGTACCCTTATCCTGTTTCCACCAGCACTCTTTTCCTGTTGAGGCCATCTTCACCTCTGGGTTTTTCAGACACAGGTAATAGCATCGACGACTAAATTTCAACACTGCCCATATTGGGGTCCCAGCAAGCTACTCTTGCAGAAGCCTTGCAGGAGAAGGTCCTTCAGAAGAGGAGGTTCTGACTCGGAACACCGGACTGGCCAGGAGGTCAAGGTCTCCTCTTGTTTACTGCCTTCACTTCCTGACTTTTCTGCTAGAAACCTTGAAAGAACAGCCCATTTGCTGAGCAGAGATGATCAACATTTTAAGCCAAATGCAGACCAGCGCCTCCCTCTAACTCCGCCCACTTCTTCAGCTCCTTTGAGTGCCTGCTGCCTTGGGCATGTGCCCTTCCACCCCCATCCCCTCAAACATGAAGACTCTCACCAGGTCCGGAGGACTTGGCAACCTAAATCCGTTCTGGAGAAAGCTGATCTTTTATTGGCATCCCAGATAGCCTTAGGGCCAAGGGAGAAAATTTGGGAGTTTACCTTGCAAGCTGTGTTATCAGCCTTGGTTTGGTTAGCTGTTTTAGCAGAATCTGCTCGGTAAGCTGATCCAACTTTGCGCTTCTGAGAAACTATTTTTGCGTTTCTTTTCTTAGTTTCATTACTCAAAAATTCTTTAGAAAATTGCCAATCTTGGTTTGACTGTACACAGAAGACGAGGAATCTTCCCACAGTTAGCCCTCTGCTTCACTCTGGAGCTCTAATGCAGGGAAGGCTGGGCTAGAGGTCAGTGGGACTGGGTGGAAGTGTGGGGACCGCAGAAGTGGTTAGGCACATCCCCTGGTGGATGCTGCCTTGTCTGAGCTAGACCGCGCCCTTCTGGCGCATCAGTATGTCTAAGGGGAGAGAGCTGTGGAATGAGGATAATTTCCAACCTTCCTAAAAAATTACAGAGGTGAGCATTTTCCTTCCCAGGGTCATTTTGAGGGATGTGGACACTCTGGCACCCTGAAGGCCAGTGTAGCAGATGAGAAGGAGTTTGGACTGATAGGTGTTGAACCTGAAGTAATATTGTGATTTTGTTCTGTTTACACTTCCTCCCTCCCTTTCTTCTTCTGTTCCTTTCTCCCTTCACCTCTCCTTTGGCCCTGATGGCCCTCCTTTCCTTCCTTCTTTGCATCATCTGTCTCCCCTCTTTTTCTCCCTTCCTCCCTCTCTTCCTCTCCTTTTTACTCCCACCCTCTCTCCCTCTCTTCCTGCCTTAACTCCATCTATTCTTTCACCAAATACCCATGAAGCTCCTACTGTGTGCTGTCTGTGTTAAGTGCTAAACACAGAGACCCTCCCTCCTCTGAAAGAGCCTCCAGTAGGGAAGGCAGGAAACAATTGTTATTAGAAAGATGTGTGTAGTGACAAGCAACTAGTCAATCTGGGGAGGCTGTGGCAAGGGGATTCAACCAGCATCAGTGACCAGAGGCAACTTTTCATCCCCTCTCGATTGTGACAATTTACGTGAAGCGTCTCACACCATCCTTAGTCTGCGATGACAAATATTACTGCTCAGACCAGCTTTGGGATGTTTCTTGGGGTAACTGTCAGCAGAGCCAGTTTCAAGCTCCATTGGTGGCTATCTCTTTACCATCTTCTCTTACTTTTGCTTGTACAAACTTCCTTTTCACCTGTGGGCGAGACTGGGGTTCCCTGTAACAGGCGGCTCTGCATTTCGACCTGAATTTCCAGAGCTCCGGTGGCATAGTAACTGCTCAATAGATATCTCTGGGTGAAAAATGAGTTGCATAATGAAAATGAAAACTATTCCCAGAGAAGGGTACCCAGAAGTCCAGAGGATGAGAAACTTTTATCCAAAGAAATTGGAACCCCCTGTGTGTGCTGTCCTGATATTATCATTCTAACCTCTTGAGAGACTAGAAACCAACACACTTCGTATTCCTTGTCTCCTCTTTTCCTCTCCTACAGGCAGAGAGGATTACTAAAAGAAAGACTATTTAGTTGGGGTTTTACTCCAAGGGATCCTTCCTAATTAAGTGGTGAGGCATTAATTAAAAATCTAATTAATCATAATAAGCTGTTGCTCTGTGCTCAGCAGCAAGGTTCAGGCTTGCTGCAAACCAGGGGCTCCAGGGCCTCGGAGCTGTCTGTGGAACTGTTCCCTAACCCCTGTGGGCTGATTTGGAATTTCCTCACCCAGAGGAGACTCCCCATGCAGCCTTGAAACCAAAGCTTTGGGCTTTTCTCCGGCTTAGCCCCTCTGAGGCGCTGATCGTGCCCCTCAGGGTATGTTTGACTTTTTTTTTTTTCTGGTAAAATTTGTAACCGTAAGATATTTTTATACTCTTTTCCTGAGAGTCCGTTTAAGCTTCCAAGCAATGAGACTTGGATTTCCTCTACTGACACCTGTTTCCTAGAAAAGGTCTATGATAAAGACAACCCAGATAGAATGATATTGATAGTGAAGATGAAGTCTCTGATGATAATGTAGGTATGACTGTATGAACAGGGCTGAAAAGGAACTGGACACAGCCCGAGATGGGATCAAAATAATCGGCAAAGGTAGAAACAGTTAAAAGTCAATTTATCAGAGGGCAGACGCTAACCTCAGGACCAGGATCTGGGGAGGGATTCAGAGACTGCATGGCCCCCCAAAGCAGTATGTAAATTGTCTATATTATGCAATTCTTTTATGGGAAGAGAAATCCCACTCACAAGATGGGAAACTCGAAGTGGACATAGCAGAAAATGGGTTCTGTAGGATTTTACTATTCTAGGAAGTCTCACATAGAATGGTGGGAAGACGTGCAATTTATGAGCAAAAATAGTATTCAAAATCATCTTGGAATCATTGACTGTCTTTTGAGTCCATGCCACATGCAGAAAACAGAGGGGGGTATCCTCAGCTTGCCAGGGGTATGTGTGGGGGTGGTGTGGAACAATTTGGGGTTCAAAAGAAATGAAGGTTAGAGCTGTATCTGAGGCCACCCACCTTCATTTGAAAGCAAACAGGCTCACAACTCACTGGAAAAGGGCTGGGGACAAAGAGACAGATGTTCCCTCCGGATCTTTTGTGGTGGTTTGAACCTAATGCGAGTTCTGAGACTTTGGATCCTGGCTAAACCTCCTTCATATGTAATTTCTTCATACATGAAGGCCAGAGGCAGGGATTGAAAGGATGAACTAGGAGGAAGAGTTTTTAAGGACTCTTGTAACAGGATAGTAACTATTGACTCAAGACTCATCTTAAGTAGAGGTTAAACATGGTCCATTTGGGGCTTTAAGAGGAAAAAGCTCGGCTAGAGATGCTCTTCTGGAGGATAGGATTGCACTTAGACACAGAGGGTCAGGCGAGGGCCAGGTCAGGCAAGGCTGAAATCGCAGGATAAGGGAGACCAAGAAGTGAGCTTCAAAGAGAACCCCTTGTACTGAAGGAAGAAGCCAGAGAGTGCATGGCTCACTGTATCCGGGGGTGGTGCTGGATCAGAACCAGGTCTGGAGCTGGCAACCAGGTGCCTATCTGTAGTTTCCACCTACACGCCTACCTGTGCCAGGTGCAGCCACTTCCCTGCTTACACCTGCGGGGCCCAGGCTGCTTGGGCACTGTGTCTGTTCCCACTGCAGGAGAAGGATGTGAGGAACTTCCTGCCTTGAGCAAACATTTGGCTCTGTATCAAATCTCCTTGTGATTTTCTCCTTGTCTGTTACTCCTGGCTGCCATGGCCTATTCTAGACCCTCACTGTACTGTCCTCACTTGGCCTAGAACTCCCTCAGTTCAGCCTAAGCCCTAGAGCTTGGTGTGGCTTTGCCCACACTGCCCTCTTGCTTGCTTCCTTCAGCCTTTCAATTCCATCCTTCTTGCAGCTGTATCAGAAAATAGAGCCAATCCGGTGATTCCACGGAGGATAAAGGGTGGGGTTACCCAAAGAGAAAGATAATGAGGGAGAGATTGTGATGATAGAAAAGCTAGGAAGAGAAATCGACCCTTTCTTTATTCCCCAGTAGCATCACTATTGTGTTCAATCATACTTGATGACATCAAAGAAGTACAGGAGCCTTAAAAGAAGTTGATATTTTATTACTCAGCCCCTGAGCAAAGAATAAGAGATCGTCAGGAAATCTATCATGTTCTAGAAGTCTCAATCACAGAAACCTATGTACTCACGTGAGAGAATTTTAAGTGATATAAGTGAGGACTTATCTTTCTCCAGTATGGGGGTATGTGCTCAATCTGGGCAAGGGTTAACCATTTCAGGAGATTATATCAAGTTTGGGTTTAACTTTTAAACAAAATGCTAGAGGGCATGTCTTAACTGTCATTCTGCATTGTGAATTTAGAGTTTGGGTGTGGAAGCTGTTCCTCCCTCTTTTATAATCTACACAGGTGTGCAGAGGACTTCAAAGCTAGTTCTAGCAGGAGGTTATTGAAAATTACCTATGGGGAAAAAAGAAAGAAACCCCACAGAAGAGAAGCTGCGAGATGTGGACTAAATCCTCCTTGAGCAACTGCCTTTACCTTCATTTTAAAATTCCAAAATCTTTCTCTTGTGTTCTTTCTTGCTCAAGAACAGGGATTTTTTTTGCCCCTTCCAAAAAGCAATTTCACATTTGATAACCTCGATTCTTTTCTGAAAGTGACTGGTAGAAAGTTTACCCAGGGAAATTTTGGCTAACCACAGGCAATGGAGTAAGCTTCATCTGTGATCCTCCCTTCCAGCCTAGTACACTACTTATTCACAGGCACAGCTTCTTGGTGTTATTGTGCTAACCATCCACTGCAATTTCATAGTGAAGAATGTGAAATGTGCTCTCTGTAGCATTTGCTTCTCTTGTATAAAAGCAATTAATGAGCATTGTGTCCTTTCTCTGAGCTGCTGCCACCACCTAATTGACAGGACATTTGAACAATAGGGGGAGATACTTGTAATTGTATTTTCCATCAATGATAGTGGAGCTTGATTGTCATTACCCTACAGGAAAAATGTCCCCCATATAGTTGTCAATATTTGAGTTCCATTATAAACTGAGGACGATTTATGCATTTAGCCAAGAGTAGATTTTATTTCTTGGTATTTTTTTAATGATTTGTGGCCAATGAATTATGAAAATGAAATCTTAAAACCCTAAGAAATTACCAGACATTTAGCCTATTTCACAGTAATTATTCCCACACCACTCCAAAATGAAAATATTTATTTTCCCCAGTTTGTTTGATTTTTTTTTCATTTATTGACATTGTGGGAATTTCCAGATTAAACTGCCCACTCTTTGAGAGTAGGATAACTGAAATTGGAGTTTGGAAAGTCCTGGTTAGTTTACACAATCTCACTTTTCCCAAGAGAACAGGAAAGGTGGTCATTTTTCTGATCTCATGTAAATGTCTCCATTTTTTTTCCCTCTAGGAAATATAGTTTCTGCTGGATTATTTCCTAAATGTAGTGTGCAGGATTAAAAAATTTTAAATCTCTAATTTAACTTTATGGTTCAAGTATCTACCAAGTTTAGTTATTTATTTTCCAGGCAAAAATTAAGACAATTCAATTCGTTTAACCACTTATTGTGTGACTTTCTAGTTTACCACATAACCAAGCTAGAGAAAGCCTGTTTATTTTCTCCCTCTTCCTCTTAGCAATTTTTGCTTTTTTGGGGGGGGCTAGTTGTGACTAATTTCTATTCATTTTAGCGGCTTTTGGTTTTTCATAGCTTCTCATGGTTGAGGCATTTAGTTTTCCTTCCATGTTACTCTGTCCTTACACTTAGAAATAGAACCCACTTCTGGGTTAAGAAGTAGTGTTTCATCTTCTTTCCCTTTCCCACCAAGTAGATTTTACATTTCTCAGTTTCATTTTTGCATTTGGCTGTGACATGTGACTCAGTTCTCAGTAGTAGAATGTAAGCAGAAGTGTAACTTGCAACTTGTGTTACCTTCTGTAGTAGACTAGAGTTCACCCTCCACTTCCTCTTCATCTTTGCAGTATGGATGTGGCAGTGTAAACTGGCTTAATCCCATAGACAAGATACAGACAACATATAGAGGACAGTAAGAAATCTTAAAGTAAGACAACTCAGCATCTGAACAAACAACACATCTGCCTACCTCTAGAGAAAAATAGAGTTCTCTCTGATCATAACAATTGCGATTTGAAGTCTTTTTGTTACTGCAGCGTATCTGATACCTTAAGCTTGATTATGACATTTCTTAAACAAAGGAGAGGGTGACACTGCTGTACTCTGTACCAGTCAGGTCTACTTGGAGTATGGTATTTCTGTGTATTTTAAGAGACACAAAGACAAAGTTCTTCAGATGAGAGCAACAAGAATACCCAGAGAGTCAAGGTTAAAGAAACTGAAAGAGTGGTCTTAGAGTATTATTTTTAAAGGTGTAAGAACTGGCACATGGAAGTCACTTTGTGTGACTTTAGTTAATACAAGGAGGACTCAAGGTGAAAACAATTTTTTCTCAGAACAAGGAACTTTTCAGATTGTCAGATCTTCATAGAAATAGAAATGGCTAATCTGGGAGCATTGCGTTCTTATATGATGATGAAATTGAGGCTAACTGGTTAAATTATTCTCAAATCCTAGAGAACAAAAGATAAAAAAAAATCTAATTTTCTCTTTGAGGCTTGTTTCACAGACACAGTTTATCTGTAGATGACACAGCTTGAACAAGCAGAATCAACAGACCTTGAGTTGAGTTCCAGGCAAGGCTGGAGTCAGGAGACTATGAATGCAGGGGAGAAGGCTACACAGAGTTTAGATGTTCACCAACCTCAAAATTCCTGTATCTGAAGAGATAACCTGATCATCCTTCTTCATGTATGAACTTCCCTGTAATTACCAGTAAATTTGTAGCACATCTGCATTTCCTTGCCCTTAGCCTACTCCTTAGTCAACAAAATTTGACTCCTTTATTCTTACCTGGTCTCCAAAATCTATATAATCCCATTTTCTTTCTTAACCAAGGAAGGAGATTTGAGTTTATTTCCTAATCCTTGACAATCAATTTGCAAATTTCTTTATTTTTCAAGAAACTGGTGTTTCTTGAAACACACCTCCAGGCACACCAAGTACTAGGTGAAATAAGAATATAAGGACTTTCATTTCTAGTTAAAATAGCCTGACAGTGACCAGACTGATCATCCTGCTGAAACAGCCTGCAAGTGAAAATATACACACAAAGCAAAAATACTCAAGTTATTGAGCTGCAAGCTATGACAGATGGTGATGCCTGCTTGACGGTAGAAACTAAAGAGAGTCTACAACTCTGCTTGAATTCTGAGTGTCTGGAATAAGTTTCTAGGTCATGGTACAAAAACAGGAATACAGGTGAAGTTGAAGCGAGGAGTACAGGGAAGCCAGGTTATTAGTAAAGAATAGCAACCAACCCTTTGATCTGTCTCATACTCAAACTGAATAATCCAACTAAATTGTAAAATACAAAGTTAAGAAAATTCTGGGAAAAATATAGGAGAAAATCTTTATCACTTTGGGCTAGACATAGATCCCATATACACAAACAAAAAGTACAATCTATAAAAGAAAAATTTGAAAAGTTGAGCTTTATTAAAATGAAGACCTTCTGTTAAGAGAAAGAGAAGAGAAATCACAAGCTAGGAGAAAATATTTGGAAGACTTTACCATATGTGATGAAGACCTTGTGTTCAGCATGCAAAAAGCATTCTCAGAAGTTCAGTAAGCATGCCAACAACAAATTTAAAATTGATGGAAAGTTTAAAGAAACATGCCACTAGTTACATTGTCACATAGTTAGTAAACATATGAAATATACCCAAGTCATTATTAATCATTAGGAACATGCAAACTGGATTCATAATGAGACAGTACTGCAGTACTGGCTAAAATTAAAATGATCAACCAATATCAAGTGTTAACAAGTATATGGAGCAACAGAAACTCTGCTGATGAGAATGGAGTATGGTACAACCAATTTGAAAAACAGACAGTTTCTTTAAAAGTTAAATGTACACTTGTTCTATGAATCAGCCATTTCACCGCTGTGCATGGAAGAGAAATGAAAGTGTACGTTTATCAAAGAGTGGTGGAACGACACCATAGTAGAGTTATGCGTAATAGTCAAATAATGAAAAGAATGAGTGTCTATGAACAGATGACTGAATAAACATATGGTAGTATGCCTGTATAATGACCTCCTCCAAGCAAGTGGGATTTTTCCAGCAGACAGCCTTCATCTACAACATCAACCCATTCCACAGACACGTTCTTTTTGTCAGAGGCTCCTAGCAGGTCTTAGTATCTTGGAGTTCAACACACCTGCCATGTTGGTAAACTCAGGCATGAGTCTTCTCTTGTTACAGCTCAGCTTTCTCATCTACAGATGTGGAGCAAATCACTCTAGCAGCTTACTGTGGGGATTCCATGTGAGTGAATAGACTAAGTACACTATGACTAGAGATACTGTATATCTATTTATCTATAGTATACAGTGAGATCAATAGGCTACCTATCTCACTACATGCAGTAAGCACTCAAATGCAAATATCCTCCTGTTGCCATCACACTCTCTTATGCATTGAAATGACACCACTTTGCTCCAGCCGGATCTTGGACTCTCCCAACTCCTTGTAGTGTGAATCTTTGAGTTTGTACTCTGTGTTCATCTGTGAGGGCTGCCATAAAAATAACACAGGTCAAGCCGAACATGGTGGTGCACCCCTGTTGTCCAAGTTCTGGGAGGCAAGAGGTTCAGGTCGCTTGAGTTTGCGGGTTCAAGACTACCCTAAGCAACATAATGAGACCAGGTCTTGAAAAAGCAGCCTGGCACGGTGACAGGCACCTGTAATCCCAACTACCTGGGAGGCTGAGGCTGGGGATTGCTTGAGTCTGCATTACCCCAGACAAAGAATAGCACAGGTCACATGCCCGAGTGAACTGAAATGTATTCCTCACTGTTCTCAGGCTGGATGTCCCAGATCACAGTGTTAGCAGGTTGGTCACTCCAGTGACCCCTCAGCTGTAGAACAGGCTCTCTGCCTCCCAGCATCTTCCTGTGAACTTTCCATCGTGTGTGTAACCCTGGTGTTCCCTTAGTGCTCTCAGTTTTCATGTTCTCCAAAAGACAAGCCTCAGATGAGATTGACACCACCCTCTATTGACTTCTTTTTATTTTTCAAAATCTAAACTGGTTCCTTAAAAGGCCCTACTCCAAACCTGGTCACTTTCCAAGAAGGAGGGGGTGAAGACTTGAACATATTAATTTGCAGGGCACAACTGAGTCAATAACACCTTCTTACCCACCAGGTGTAAGGAGCTGTTACCCAGGATCATCCTTCATACCTTTCACAATTGCCATTTATGCACAAGACATTTTCTGTCTGTCTAGCCCTTCAAATATTTTCTTTTCCAGTTTCACAATTCAGATGTGTGTCCCCTAGGTACCATTTCTTCAAGATTATGCTACAGGACTAGCTAGACAATCAGAAATTAAAGGCAAGTAGCTCATTCAACTTCTATTTGTCCTCGTTCAATGGTTTTAAAAATGCAACCAGAAAAAGTGTCAGGCATGTAGAAATTGCTTCATACTTTATCAGTAAGTCACAGCCCCCCTCCAAACCTTCTTGACTACCATTACCTCTACACACACACACACACACACACACACACACACACACACACAGCCTACTAGGAAAAATACTCTGGAAAACAGGCAGACATTTTGAGGCATATGTCAAATAATTATATGTGTGTGTGCGTGAGCATGTGTGTATGTACAAAAGTATGTATATATCTACACGTAAATGTGAACATACATATGTGTAGGTAAACAACAGCCACTGTTCTGAATCCAGGGACTTTTACATTCTTTCGATTAGTATTTGTTTCAGTTATTCTCTGAGAGGACTATTCCTGCTCACTTCACAAATCCTATTAATTCTGTTCTTGTGTTTATTACATCCCAGGGCTCCCCTGCTCCCCAAGAGGAGACTCCAAGAGAGATCTCTAGTTGGTTTGGTCACCATCCAGTGCACCGCTATTTGGTCACCCCTATTGTCAGGAGATTACAAGCCACAGTATCATCATATGCTAAAACCTTACTTCTGGTTGCCTATGGCTGCTGTATCAATGCTGGGTTCAGTCTGAAGGCTTTGGAAAGTAAAGTCTCAGCCGGGCGTGGTGGAGCGCCTGTAGACCAAATGCTGGGAGGCAAGAGACCTGTGATCGCTTGAGTTTACGGACTTGAGACTACCCCGGGCAACATAGAGAGACCTGGTCTCAACAAAGCAGCTGTGTACAAGTGGTGGGTGCCTGTAATCCCAGCTACCTGGGAGGCTGAGGCTGGTGATCACTTGAGTCTGTGGGATCAGGACTGCCCCAAGCAAAATAGCTAGACATAGTCTCAAAAAATGAAAAAAGAAGGTAAAGTCTCATAGTACAACCATGGTGACTTACTTAGAAGAAACCCAAGAGACCATTGTCCCAGAAAGAAGGTGTGGGAAAACAGTGGGTTTCTTTCTAGATCTCAGTGATGTAGTATAGACTTGTATCATGTCACCAGAGTGGCACATCTTACTTTCTTTTGCTGTAACGGTTCCAAAATATTCACGATCCACTTTAGAGAACACATTTTCAACTTTAAGAATTAAAACATACAAAACTGTATCAGACCTCTGTTTTAATTTTATTTGAAACATTCAATTAAAACAAAACCAATTACTAAAGAGTAAGACATGTGCAAAGAGAACCATTTAAAATTCTGAATGAATAAAAACAACTCTGAGGGAAAAAATTCAGAGTCTTCAATCCTCTTTTTTGTGTGTGTGTGTTTTAAACAGTATTTTAGATAAAGTAGGAACTTCTAGAATTGGATTTAAACAAAGAGTAAAGGGAACAAACAGGAAATCAATGTGAATCGCATCTTAATGAAAGCTTTTTAAAATAGTCCAAGAATCCATACGGGACTCATTCTGTATTGGATTTCTGGAAGTAGGCAGAAAAGAACCGAGCTCATAACCCGGTGATGGATGTTTGCCATCAGCAGCCCATCCGTTTCTTTCTTCCCTCCAAGGCTTAGACAAATTCTGCCTCATTCAACATGCTCTCGGTCATATTCATGAAGCCAAGACTTCAGATGGGGCATGATTATAACTTTAATAGCTATTCCAGGTAGAACTAATTCGCATGATGTGGGATCTTGGCAGCAGTTTAATTACTTGGGTGTAATGATGCAAATCTCCATAAGGGGCCCATTTCAGCACGGCTGGCTATTATTGCAATAATTAATATGATTAAGTGCACTGCTTTACAAACTCTTATTTTCTTCTCTGTACTAATATTTGGGGCTTGTCTTCTGAAACGATTGTTTGGACAAAGTTTCCTTCCTCTCATTTTCATCTGTAAGGCAGGATATATTCCTAAAAACACATCTTTATTAAATAATGAAAATGATTTCCTGGAAATTTCTTGCAAAGATAAGGCAGAAGAAAGGCAGTTTTGCTTTTATGATCACCTTTCTCTTGTTTTTTGTTTGTTTTTGCTGCCTTTCCCACTTGGTGTGACTTTATGGTTCTTCAAACATATTGAAAAGACACAGTGAAGGAAGAACTGAATTAAACTGATGTCTGAGTGGCAGGTAAGAGCTGGGATCAGTTAGAGATGAGGCTGATGTTTGAGGGCGGTAGCCAGGAGAACAGTATTGCTGGTCATAGAGCAGAGGATGTTAGGGTATAACTGGGGGAGCTCACCCCCTTGAGCGGCTGCCAGCTCAGACTGTATGCTCCTGGGCCTGCTCTGGGAGTTGCAAAAGAGGGAGCTGCAACCCCCAGAGCTGGCCTAGGAACATGCAGTCTGCGCTGGCAGCCACTGGGGGTGAGGGAAGGGAGCACTATTTCTCCCAGTTATAAGGGAGGCTGCTTTCTGGACCAAACACCGTGCATTAAATCTTAACTACTACTTAAGTTTAGAGTCCTCGAAGAACACCCAAGTGGAAATTTTAATATAATAAGAGGAGCTCAAGAAAGAGATGGAGTCTGGTAGTAGAGATTCAGGCATCCAATCAGAATGCATCAGCTCGTGGACACTCAGGAAGTCTTGCTTCAGGCTTACATCTGAAAATCATTACGAGAACCCAGTGTAGGGACAGTGGCTCTTCTAATAGAGGCAAAGAATCTCTCTAGTTCACCCCAAATACTATGGCAATTCAAGTTCTGAGCATTGGCAAATTGGCACAGCATTTAAGGAAATCTGCAGATACACAATGGAATATTACTCATCAATTGAAAATGACAAATTCAATGATTTTATGGTAACATGGATGTACTTAGAAGAAATCATATTAGCAGAAACAAGTCAAAAAGAAAAAGACAGAAACCAAATGGTTTCACTAATATATGTGCTATAGGAAAAAATAAAAGCCATGAGGAAAAGTCAAAACAAGCTAACCACCAAACTGAAGTACACAACTTGGGGCAAGGGGGAGAGGTTAAGAACGGTCAGGGAGGGTGAGAGAGGGTGAATCCCTGAGATTACAAAGATGTGAAATTTATAAGTAAATTATTTTTTATGAATGACAAAAAGAAAGAAATCTGCAAACTCAGAAAAAGAGTTCTGTAAGCCCTGGGATAATGATATCCAGAAATTTCTCCCAAAAGAATCCTGAAGAAAAGATGCCAAATGTGAACCCCTTAACCATTTTAATAAGTTCTGCTATGTAGACGCAGAACAGTTATGAACCTCACCATGACATTTGGCTCAAGGACAGCTGGTATGCATGACAGTGTTCCAAAATTCCTATTGTAACTCCCATACCATGGTAGATTTTTATATTGGCAACAACTTCATACTTCTCATGTTTACTCTGTTCTTCGTAGCTTCAGTTTCTCTTGTACTTGATTGAAGCTTATGTTCATTATGAACACTTATGACCAGGGTCACTGGTATGAGGCTACCTCATGGATTGCCATGGAAGGACAGTGAAAGTGGAACAGTGATGATTATTGTTAGCCATTAGGCATGTCCTATTCCACCATGGCTATCATTCTGAAAAGCAAGAACAAAGTGACGGATTAGCAAAAATTCAAGAAGGACCTATCTCAGATATGGAGAAACTTCCTATTACCTAGATTGGTTCATGTGACATGGAAACTGCATTGCTCAGAATATGCCCCTGTCATCAAGTGACACATGACAGTCATAGAGAGTAGAGTGAGTAATCCCATAGACTTTAGATAATAGAAGGTCAGGAATATGTCACCAATAATAATAACAAAAGCTCTACGCCTCACCTCCTTTCCAAATTCATTAACTCAATCAATACATAGTAAAACTGCTCTCATGTATGAAACCTGATTTTGTCCTCAGTTAAATACATGCAATTTGATGGTAAACCCTGCACAATTCTCAGAAGAGTTCAAGCTGATCTCTTTCTCTTTTAATCCACCATCTTTCCTTTTTTGCTGCTGCTGCTATGAAGAAATTGCCCTGAATAGGGAGAGAAGTGGCTCATTGAGCAAGAGGAATAACTCCTAGATAAGAGTTGTCATTATATTTTCTCCAGGTAAAACCAGGGAAGTATTACCCAACATGCATCACCATCGGCTTTGTTAGGCACCAACTCTTGATTTAATTGGTGACCTGTAGAGTGTTTTGAAGGTGTTCATTTTCTGTTTTGATTTCCCTGTTTCTCGAAGCCAATAAAATTAACTGTTCTTATGTCACTGCAGCAGCAAACATCAGACTTTTGGGAGTATATACCCAAAAGGGAATGAGTCACAGAATTTTAAAATCTACCTGTAAGGTTTGCCAAATGTAAATTTCTAACTTTTTAAAGAGGGAAAACTCAGATCCAGAGAGGCTGAATAGCTGAAAACGACTCAGCAGGTAAGATTCAGAATCATCTAGAAACCAAAAGTCCTGCCTGCCAGTCTGTTACTTCAAGTACATCTTTGCCAGAGATGTGCTTTGGCCCTGGGTAGATTCTCAAGCTATTGCAAGAATTTGTAAGAAAGCATTTGCTGCAACCACCAGAAACACTAAGAACATAGATTTCTGTTGAGAGTGCATCCACCGTGCCTATCTCTACACTTTTTAAGGATCACAGTGATTCAGAGAGCCCTGTTCAAGATCTGCTCACTTGAGGGCCAAAGCAGAAATCCTAAGAGGGGTCAACACAATCCCTTTGACTGCAAACGCCAAGGGGATCTGAGACCACTCCTGAAAATGTGATATTTAAAGCAATTGTCCCAAGACATAAAGGCTGTGGTTTGATCAAAGGGTCGGGCCACACAATTCCCTGGAACAGGAAGGTTGACAAGTGGGGGAGGGCTCTTTGTCCTGGAATCCGGATGCCTTGGCGGGCAGCTTGCTGACTATGCAGGGAGGGGCCCTGCCTGTTCCCCCACCCCTGCATTCCTCCCCTTGCCCTCTGCTGCTCCCCACACCAAGAAATCAGTCAGAGTTTTGCCCTCTCCCCACCCCCAGTCTCCTATCAGTTTTCTTCAGCACATTACTAAGAATTTCCCCTCCATCATAGGCTTTATGTAAACGTCTGCTATGTAATTCTGCTACAGCCCGAAAAGGTAAGCACCCCAATTGAACTATTGGAGTCTTTCTCCCACCATGTGGCTTCCTAAACAAATATTTCATGTATCCTTCAGGTCACATTCTTGACCTTGTTGTTTCAGGTGCCTGATAATTCTGGGTTAATGACAGTCCGGCCAGGTCTTTGGTCACTGCTCCCCCAGTTCCTGGGCTCCCAAGACCCCCTCTGGCCCCCCTCTCCCCCAGCAGCTTTCCCTGGGTCCATTTTTATCCTAGCCTCTTCTCCATTAATTGCTTTTCCCCTGCAGCCTTTCCTTATCAAAGTGCTTGCTCTGAAGGCTTACATTTCAGGTTCCTGCCCCTGGTGCCCTTGGCCTGTTCATTATTTAATTTTTCTTCAGTCCCCTGCCTGTCAGGCAGCGCCTGCACACTGTGATTGTTTTCATTTTTGAAAGTCTCCAAACAGATTGCAGCCTTGTAGATAAGCTTTTAAAAAAAAAAAAAGGTAATGATATTGGGTGCTCACGCATGCCCACTTGCCCCCCCCTCCACACCCCACTCCTGCCAGTGAGTTAGAAAAATGTGCTTTGGACCCACCCACATTCTTAGAAGCACAGAATTTGGGTGATGAAAGGGCTTTGTGCAGGGCCCTTTGCTCCTACAGCAACTCTACCGCGGAGACCTGAGCTTCTGCTTTGCAAATGGTTGGGAAGGTTATTTATTTTTCTCCAGGTAGCCTAGCACACAGAGACTGCTGTCCAGCGGTTTTTCAGCTTGCACTAAGCTAGCCGAAGGTATGTTATAGATGCAGGCTAGCTGGGGGGGCTGCATTATTAATGACCACAGAAACAGGTAAGGCTCCATTGCCAGCAAACGTAAATGCTCTCCTGCACTAAAGGATTCAGGTCAGGAAAGAGAAAGGGGCTGCTGGTATGAGTGACCTTGAACTCAGGGAAATTGTCCCTCTGGCCTTTTTCCCCTTCCTTTTTTTATATTAATTCCTGAATCAGATACACTCAACAATATTGAGCAGACCTGTGCCTTCCGCAAACTCATGTTTTGAAATCCTAACCCCAGGACCTGTGACAGACTGTGTTTGGAGAGAGGATCTTTAAAGTAGTGATTAAGTAAAATGAGTCCTTGAGCTTGGCCCCCACCCACCATGCCTGGTGTCCTTGAACGCAGAGGAAATCTGATTATAGACACGTACAGTGGGAAGTCTCTACAGGGAGACATGGGGAGAAGATGGCCATTTGCAAGTCCAGAGAGATTCCTCAGGTAAAACCAATCTTGCCCACACCTTGATCTCAGGCTTCTGGTTTCTAGAAGTGTGATAATAAATTTCTGTTGTTTACATCATTCAGCCTGCTGTGCTTTATGATAGCAGCCCTAGCAAACAAATATAAACTTTGATATTTCTGATGGTCTTAGTTCTAGCTAGACAATGAAATTGACTAGAAAGCAATTTCTAACCAGGATGTTACTCTTCTGTCCTTGCATGTTTCCAGGCACTGAATTATTTTTTCCTAAATTTTTTTATGAGTTTGAGTATGTAAGTTTCAGAAATGCTCTGTTACAACTGACATGTGTATACCCTACATTCTGATCACCACCAAAAGTCCAGTTTCCATCCTTCAATATATAATTGACTACATTGACTTGATTCATCTATCTAGTTTCTCTTCTGGAAACCACCATTTTGTTCTTTATAGCTTAGGAGTTTGTTTTTGTTTTATCTGCTTGATTTTGTCTTTCTCCATGTGAGTTATTTCACTTAGCACAATACCCTCAAGTTCCAACTATGTTGTAATGAGTGGTAAGATTTCACTTTTTAAAATATTTTTTAGCTGTACAGTAATGCATACATGTAGTCAAATATATATATATATATATATATATAGTTTCTTCATTCATTCATCCATCAGTGGGCATTTAGGTTACTGTTAATTCTTGACTCTTGAAATTAATGCTGCAATGGACATAGGGGTAGACATATCTTTTCAAATTAGTGCTTTTGTAGTCTTCCGAGAAACACCAAGAAGAATAATAGCTGGATCACACAGTATTTCTATTCTATTCTATTCTTAGTTTTTTTAAGGAATCACCATATTGTTTTCCATCATGGCTGCCCCAGTTTCCATCCCCACCAACAATGTATAAGTATTCCCTTTTCTCCACAACCTTGCCAGTGTTTGTTGTTTCTTATCTTTTTGATAGTAACCACAGATGTGAATTGATATCTCATTGTGGCTTTTATTTGCATTTCCTTGATAATAAGAGTTGAACATTTTTTAATGTACCTATTGACCATTTATATGTGTTGTTTGGAGGAGTCTCTAATCCAATTCACCGCCCATTTTTTAAATTGTATTGTTGTTTTCAGTTATTGAGTTGTATGAGTCTTTATGTATTTTAGATATTAACTTGTTAGATGTATGACGTGGAAATATCTTCTCTCATTTAGTCGAGTCTGGCATTTAATGCTTGTTTGGTGACAAGCTATGGGTCCTCGGTATGTGTTTATTCGTACCTACTCTATGTCAGGCACTGGACTAGGCCAATGAACAGATATGTTGTTGGCTGTGTTTAAATTCTAGGTGAGATTAACACCTCAAATGGGCAATGCATGTGGGCTGATGGTCTTCAGGACAATCTCCTCCCTAGAACCTAGTAGCTACATTGCAATAATACTATTCCTCTTTTCTTAGTAGACAGGTTTCTAAAGTGTTAACAGAACCAGATAAAACCGTCTTTTTAAGTAGGTCAAAAGACTTGAGCAAAAACAATGTAGTATGTTGGATTGTGTCCTAGAACAGAAAAAGGGCATTTGTGGGGAAAAAAAAAAAAAACTGATGAAATCTAGATGAAATATTTCAGTGTACAGAATTTCATAGTTTGCCAAATGTGCCATGGTTATGTAACATGTTAACATTAAGGGAAGCTAAGTGAAAATATGCAGGAACTCTTCACACAAGCATGACAACTTTTCTACAATTCTAAAATCATTCCAAAATAATTTTTAAATTTAATTATATATATATTTGAAATATATATATATAAATATATATTATATATATATATATATTTCACATCACTGTGATCCCTGGGGATCACCTACTACCTCCCCTCCCTGGCCACTCCAGCTGGTCCACTCCCCCAGTTGTGTACTTTCATTTGGTTGTTCATATATTAGTGAAACCATTTGGTTTCTGTCTTTTTTCTTCTGACTTGTTTCTGCCAATATGATTTCTTCGAGGTACATCCATGTTACCAAAAAAAAAAATCATCAAATTTGTCATTTTTAGTTGCTGCATAATATTCCATTGTGTATATATATCACCTCTTTTCATCCAGTCCTCTGTCTTGGGTTGTTTCCAGGTCATTGAGATTATAAATAGTGCTGCAATAAACCTCTGAGTACAGCTATCCCTTTGTACCCACATTGAGGTCTCCTTTGGGTAGATTCTCAGAAGAGCAATTGCTGGGTCAAATAGTAGTTCCATTTTCATTAGTTTGAGGGTCCTCCACACTGCTTTCCATAGTGGCTGGACCAGTTTACATTCCCACCAGCAGTGTAAACGTGTCCTTTCTCTCCACATCCACGCCAGCACTTGTCTGTTTTTTGGATGTGGGCCACTCTAACTGGTGTAAGGTGGTATCTCATTGTGGTTTTGATTTGCATTTCCCTTACTGCTAATGATGTTTAACAGTTTTTCATGTGCCTGTTGGCCATTTGGACTTTCTCTTTGGAGAAGTGTCTTTTTAGATCTTCTCCCCATTTTTTAATTGGGTTTTTTACTTTGTTTTTGTTAAGTTGTGTGAGTTCTTCATGTATCTTTGTTATCGGACCCTTATCACTTGTATGGAGGGCAAAAATTTTTCCCACTCAGTTGGGATTCTTTTTGTTTTTTCTGTTGTCTCTTGCTGCACAGAGCTTTTTAGTTTGATGTAGTCCCAGTTGGTTATGTTTTCCTTCATTTTTTTGCCATCTATAGATGTGGACAAAAATGGATTTCTGAATTGTAACTCATGAAGGGTTTTGCCCAGGTTTTCCTCTATGTATTTTATGGTTTCAGGTCTTATATCCAAGTGTTTTATCCATTTTGAGTTAGTTTTTGTACATGGTGTGAGGGAGGTATATTGGTTCATTTGGTTCATGGTTCATTGGTTCATTTGTTCATGTCTTGGTCCAGTTTTCCCAACACCATTTATTGAAGAGCCTGTCCTTGTTTCAATGTAAATTTTTCACTCCTTTGTCAAAGATTAGTTGACTATATATGTGTGGCTTTATTTCAGGTGATTCAGTTCTGTTCCATTGGTCTGATTGTCTGTTTTTATACCAGTACCAAACTTTTTTAATTACTATGGCTTTGTAGTATAGTTTGGAGTCTGGAATAATAATACATCTCCATTCTCTCTTTTTCTGGTCAGGAGGTTTTTTGACAATTGAGATCTTTTGTTATTCCATATAAATTTCTGTAAGTTTTTCTATCTCTTTGAAGAATGTTGTTGGAATTTTTATCGGGATTGCACTGAATCTGTAGATTGCTTTTGGTAGGATGGCCATTTTGATGATGTTAATTCTTCCAATCCATGAGCAGGGAATGTCTTTCCATTTCCTTATGTCTTCTATCTCTTTTAGCAGTGTTTTGAAGTTTTCTTTGTATAGATCGTTCATGTGTTTTGTTAGGTTTATCCCCCAGTATTTTATTTTTTCAGTGTGATGGTAAATGGGATGGTTTTTTTAATTTCTTCTTCTTCTGCTTGACTTTTTGTGTATAGGAAAGTATCTGTCTTCTGTGTGTTGATTTTATAACTGGCTACTTTACCGAACTGGTTTATTGTTTCAAGAAGTTTTTCTGTGGGTTTTTTTGGATTCTCTACATAAAGAATCATATCATCTGAATATAATGAGAGCTTCAGTTCTTCTTTCCCTATTTGTACTCCTTTTATGTCTTTCTATTGTCTTATTGACCTTGCTAGAACTTCCAGTACAATGTTGAAAAGTAGTGGAGAGAGTGGGCATCCTTGCCTGGTTCCAGATCTTAATTGGAATGATTTTACTTTCTCCCCATTTAAGATGATGTTTGCTGTAGATTTGTCATAGATGGCTTTTATTATGTTGAGATATGTTCCTTTTATCCCCAATTTTCAAGAGTTTTTGTCATAAATGGGTGTTGAACTTTATCAAATTATTTCTCTACATCTATTGATATGACCATATGGCTTTTGGTTTTCTCTTTGTTGATGTGGTGGATTATATTAATTGAATTTCGAATGTCAAACCATCCCTGTGCTCCTGGGCTAAATCTCACTTGGTGATGGTGAATAGTGCTTTTTCTACATCATTGGATTGATTTGCCAGGATTTGATTTAAAATTTTTGCGTCTGTGTTCATTAGGGAAATTGGTCTATAGTTTTCTTTCTTCATGCTGTCTTATTTGTATTGGTATGAGAGTGATATTTACTTCATAGAATGTGTTTGGCAGTTATCCTTCTTTCTCGATTTTTTGGAAAAGCTTTAGCAGTGCAGGCATTATTTCCTCTTTGAATGTCTGGTAGAATTCATTTGTGAAGCCATCTGGTCCTGGGCTTTTGTTTTTAGGTAGAGTTTTGATGACTGCTTCAATTTTGCTGCTTGTGATTGGTTTGTTTAAGTTCTCTACTTCTTCTTTGTTAAGTTTTGGGTGGTTGTATCTTTCCAAGAACCTGTCCATCTCTTCCAGGTTGTTGTATTTGTTTGCAGATAGGTGTTCATAGTAATCTCTGATTACCCTTTGGATTTCTGATGTGTCTGTTATAATTTCTCCTCTTTCATTTGTAATCCTGCTTATTTGAGTGTTCTCTCTTCTTTTCTTTGTGAGGTTTGCAAGGGGTTTGTCAATTTTATTAATTTTTTTCAAAGAAGCAACTTTTGGTTTTGTTGATTTTCTCAATAGTCTTTTTGCTATCTAGATTGTTTATTTCTGCTTTTATTTTTATTATTTCTTATCTTCTGTTGAGTTTTGGGTTTTTTGTTGTTCCTTTTCTAGTTCTTCAAGTTGGGAGCAAATCATTTATTTTTTAAAGAAAAAAATGTTTGAATATTGTCAGTTTTACATGGTTCATACTAATGGATAATGCCCAGATTTATCCCCATAGGTTTTTGGTTTTTAAAATGAAAAATTACTTGAGGCAGATTTTGTGATTTTGAACAATGTGAACTAGCAACTATAGCAACAATTACTTAAGGTCTTAGATACAAAAAGGCCTTAGATAAAAAGCAGATTCATTCAACTTTTTAATTCTCACAGTAGTAGGGTTTACATTTGAAATGTGTGTTTTACCTAGAGATATTTTTATGTTTTTCCTAGATAATTTCAGTATGTTAATACTGCATTATCAGTGGAGAATGCAAACACAGTTCCCCCACTACCACAAATTATGCCACATTTGGGGAAATTGCAGGGATTAGAATATCCAGAGTGCAATGTATAAGCCTCACTTTGGGTAAACCACCTTCCTGGAGTGTTGTTTTTGTTTGTTTGTTTGTTTATTTTTGTTTTTAAATACTAGGCCTCCTTATTTTTGCCCTTGGAACCATGTTGCCTGGGGTACCACAGTCTCAGCTTCCCAGGTAAATGGGATTACAGGCACTCACCACCACACTCAGCCAATTTTTTTTTGGAACTAGGTCTTGCTACATTGCCCCAGGCAGGACTCAAAACCACAATCCCCAGTCTCAGTCACTCTCTATAGGCTGAAACTTATAGGCACGCACCACTATGCCCAGCTCCTGGAGATATTTTTAAATGATTAACTCTTTTGTTCATTGACAGTTCATGCCCTGGATACTTGGACATTCTAGGTAAGGACAAGAACTCTAAGGAGACTTCCATTACCAGAAGACAGTCTTAAAAGAGGTCTGTTGTTGGAGGTTCTTATCCCCCTTGTAATTGGACTAGAATAAACTCAGTTTCTTGAGGACTCTGATGTTGAAATAACCTGGCCCCTCTGTCCACCCTTCTGGGCAGTCAATGAGGTCTCATTATAGGTCTCACTTTCAAATCCCTTGTTCCACTGAAGCTCCTTCCTCTCTTCCCCACTGAGTCAGTTAAGGGAGAGTGGTATGTCAATTTGGGGAGAGTCTGGATATTCATTTAGAGGAAAAAGAACCTGCTTTCAATTCTTCCCCTGCAACTGGAAAACTCTTAATCAGATCAATACCAAATGGGAGACCCTGTTTGATTGATAAACATTTAGAAGTTTAAAGCACGATCTGCCACACTTTTAAATTGAGAAGCTTCACAAAAATATCTGAATATTTGACTTCTCTTGATGAATTTAAGGTTGAACTGAGTAGCTGCTGTGAAAACCATCTTTCAGGGGCCACGTGCTCTCCATTTCCCAGACTTCCCACATCCATTTATGCTACTTGCCAGTTAACTGGAAGCATTTCAGTTTACAGTCCCTGGTCTGTGCCAGCAATTTTCAACTTAAAGGTACATTTGAGAACTACCCATTTGTGAATCATAACATCAGTGTACTAGAAAACCAGTGGGAATAGAAGAAAGAGGAAAGTAGAGATGAAGAGGAAAAAATAGAATTGATCAGAATAAATGACATGCATAAGAGTTAAGTATTATTTTGCAAAATCTGTGCTTCAGTTGCATTTGTGTGTTTGCCTTTGGCTGCAATTTAAAATGTGTCTTCCTGTGAGTCACAATAAAAATATTTGAAAGTTAAGACAAATAAAAATTTAAATAACCCAACTTTTTGGTCAAACATTTGAGTTTATCATATTTGTCTAGTGGTTTTGTTTTCTTTTCCTTTCAGTTATGGGGAAGGAGGGATTTATTATATAAATATTACTACAGAATTCATACAAATTTGAACAACATAATATTATGAACTTCTATAAAATCATACGACTGACAGGAAAGGTAAATCTTCATGTTTCTACAACCTTTTAGTCATCAAATTGCAGGAGGATTACCTTTCAGTCTGGGAAGCAGAATTTACTTTTGGAGTTCAGATTTTTGTTAAATACAAATGATCTAGCTTCTAAAATGTTGTCTCTCTTAAGTTTTCACTTCCATAGATTTTTGGTTTATTGAAATTAAAAATGACTTGAGGCAGATATGTGATTTGAACAATGTGAATTAGCAACTATAGCCACAATGACTTAATAATTGTAATAAGAAAAGTAATAACAAGAACAGCAGTCACTTATTAAGTAGTGACGATGGGTCATTCATCGCTTAACGACCAGGATACATTCTGGGAAACGCATCGTTAGGCGATTTCATCATTACACGAACATCATTCTCCATTTCACTGGCACAGAACTCAGAAGGGCATCTGGAGAAGAAGTTGGTTCATCCACGACCCATAATTGCTCTTGAAATCCTCTAACTTATTAATATATTTGAAGGCTTTGGGGTCTCCACTGTGCCAGCTCACAAAGGGCTTTATGTGTAGTCTGCAAAATTGCCCCCAAATAGAACTGTTATCTTGTCCTTAAAGATCTTGAAAGCTGGCATTGACTTAGCTGTGTGTGGATGAACATTCTTTCACACGCTGATTTCTGAATAGGGGGTTTTCATCATGGCGAAGATTGGTGCCAACAAATACTTTTTCTCCATAATTGGCTTATCTAGACTTTCCAAAAATGTTTCAAGTGCCTTGACATCAGTAGTCACAGACACACCATTGCTTTCAATTATGGGATAGATAATGAGTCTTAATTTGTTTCACCTAACCAGAACTAGCAGTAAATTCAACATTAGAATCAGGTCCAGCCTTCTCTTTCAATATTATGAATAAACTTCTCACTTTCACATGATTTCCTGATTTTCTAGTCCTGAGATGGATGTTTTTGTTTGTAGTCTTCAACCCAGACATCAGAACTTTCTCCATATCTGCTAGAAAACCTTCTTGAAATTTTGTTAGTCTTGTCTGCTTTTAATGAAGCAGACCCATAACAGCTTATGTCACTTTGTCTTATTCCTTAGGATCACAGTTATGGCCTAATGTGACATGGCTGACTGAATGGCAATAGCCATCACTGATTTTCTACTTTCCTACTTCTTAATCATTTTTAATTTTGTTTCCAGTAAATCACTCCATGCACTTTTTAT
This sequence comes from Uropsilus gracilis, assembly GCA_004024945.1. Lineage (NCBI taxonomy): Eukaryota > Metazoa > Chordata > Mammalia > Eulipotyphla > Talpidae > Uropsilus > Uropsilus gracilis. Next base: position 42,093 of record PVHY01001343.1, read on the forward strand.
TGGCAACATTAGTACTGGGCTTTGTATACTCAGGGGCCACAATGACCAAAACATGAGATTAAATGAAGTACAAGGGGAAATGATGTTACTGGGAGACACAGTGAGGACAAGATATATGAGGTTGCTGCCAGGGCCTTACAAGTTCAGTTCATCTGTGACATCACTGGGTAATCAGTGTATGAGATATATCATTGACCAGAAAGTCATTTTGCAGCACATGACTATCTGTGTGTGATGCTATGACAAACACTTTGTTTACTTTATCCCTTTGTATTTCCCTCAGTTTTGTAAGATAACAGGTAATATCCTATAGAAGCTATGAGGATTCAATAATAACTTGAAAGGTTGCTTAGGTAGTGAGTCAGAATGTGACTCTTCTTCAGTCTGGCTCTAAACCTTTCCTCTAACCACTGCGGCATCCTAGAGGATGCGATCAGTTGGTTTTTCCATCAGTCCACTATTTCCTTAATAAAATCTTGACTGAGAAGAGTTATTAATGGTGGTGTTAGGTCAGGGCCCTTGCTCCATGATTCTGAGGGGTTTGCTCTCTGCCACAACTCCCTTGTTATTAGACACCACTGTGGCCATACCATGGGAACTTGTCCTTGTGCTTTGTTGAGACCTGAGTAACTTTTACTTTGGGGACCCCTTCTTCCATTATATTAAAAATTGTATCTTGTTCTGCTTGTATAAAATATTAATATTCTATATTAGACCATTTTCTTCTACCTAAAAGTTATTTTATTTCCATCTGGCTTCAAAAGAAATGGAATCATTTTCATGAACTCCACCATGAGCAGAATAATACCCCCCTAGTCCCACCAGCAAGCAACCATGTGGTTGCTGGGGACCTGGGCCATTGGGGCCCCTTCTCCAGCATGGAGCAAAGGTGGCAAGGAACCCTGGGTAGGCCCTCTGCGCCGGAGAGCCTGGGATGGGGGTCCAGATGGGGTCTTAGCCCCGTCCACCACTGGATGGTTGCACAGGGCAGCCATCTGCCAGCCCAGAGGGCCGAGGCATGCTTCGGTCAAGCCCCCACCCCAAGGAGGCTTGGGACTGTGCCTGCCTGGCCACGCAGGCCCTGTCTCCATACAGGGAGGTACTAGCACACTGGTGGTGGGGGAGGTGTAGCATCCCCCTTCCGTCTCACACACACTCCAGCTAATCTTCAGGAAGAAGAAGGAGAGCACAAATAATACAAAGACCAAAATAGAATGGGTGAGGGACCTGGTAAACATCCATCCCACATAGCTGAGCAGGACACAAGAGATGGACTAGCCAGAGAAACAGTACATGCAGGACTTGAAAAACACCTACAGAGAGGAGATGTCACAAATGCACACCTACATGCTCAGTGGGTCTAGAGGAGCTAAAATCTCATTTCTGAGATGCCATTTAAGAGATGCCACAGGAGAGGAAGACCACAGAGTTGGGCATCAGCCCCACAGCAAAGCTGCAAACTGAGAGAGGGGGATGGTTTACAATGACCATCCACAGACATCTGTACCCACCTTCTTCACCAACTTTTTCACCAACACTGGCTTGGGGGGAGACTCCCTAAACCAGATACAAGAACTACAAGGTAAAGAAGCAGCAAAACAACACAGAGAAGGGAGTGGAGAAGACAGCCTGCAACGAGAAAACATGGACAGACCACAAATAAATATAGACTGGATGCCCAATGCAAGGTTAAGACTGAAAACCTACCAGCATGGTTCACCTGGTCCCTTGCCACACAGTGGAAGGACACTGCCACAGGGAAGAGACAACACACAACAACATAGAGAAGGGTCTGAGTGGATGGAGGGGGCATCAGAGGGAGGGGAGGTATCCCAATAACCATCTACTGAGGTTGTGATTTAAAGAATAAAAGTAAAGAATAATAATAATAATAATAAAAGAATAATACCCCTTCCATCCCATCTAGGCCCTAATCCTCAGAACCTGTGAATCTTCCCTTACAGGGTCAAAGGAACCTTTAGATGTATTTAAGCTAATGATCTTGAAATGGGAAGGTTATTTTGGATTGCTTGAATGAACCCAGTAAAATTCCAAGGGTCCTTGAAGGCAAGGGGTGACAAGCCAAGAGTCAGGGTGATGTGGCCTGAGCAAGACAGGACAGGAAGCTGAGGAAGCAGAGGGGCCACGGCTGCTGATGGAGGCAGCAGGTGTGTCTCATAAGGAGACACAGCCATCAGGAGCGATCTTCACACGCGTCCAAGGAACAGCAGGAAAAAAATGGCCGGGAAAGAAACTTCAAACTCAACAGCTTGATGGTCCCACCTCTTAAATAGTCACCCTTCCTTGTCGCAGAGTCCATTTCCCTGAGGATACCTGGATACTGTTTGCTCTCCCCATCTTGCACTGAGCTTCTACAGAATCCACATTTGGAAGTGGGAGCAGCATGGGGGTTGGAGGGGGAGGATGCACCTGAATAAGAGGGAAGCAGCAAGTGCATGGGCAGGTCAGATGATGCCAAGAACCAGGGGAATAAAAGAGAGAGGATGGAAATCGATGCTCAAAGAAAGGGATGAAGGAAGCAGGGTGGGAGGGAAGGAAGAACCAAGGATTTAAAGGGGCCCAGGAGGAAAGGTGGGTGAAGGGGAGGGCAAAAGCAAAACCAGTCATGGACCTGAAAATTAAATTTCTTTCCATCACTGATGGGAGCCCAGAGCTGAACTTCCAGGCAGAGGCCATCTGTGGCCATCAATCCAAGCCCCACCCGCTGCCACGGTCAGTGGGGCCGCTCACACGGGACAATGGCAGTAGCAGTCTGGGAAGTGCAGGGGCTCCGGATGGTCAAAGGCTGCATTTTCTCTGCGGTCTTTACACAAAGCTGCTATTGACATCAAAGTGACTCCCTGTGACCCATGATGGTCACTGCCCAAGCTTAGAGACCCTCCTTTCAGGCTGGGGCATTTTACAGTTATTTGAACTGCTTATCTTTAGGGAACTAGGCCCTGGGCCCAAATTTGTGTATAATTTCTGTTTTCTAGGGTGTGGATTACCCTTTCATGCAGTGCAGATAGCCAGGTAGTTCAGGCGACCATGTTATCTTTTATGTCACTTAATAAAGAATTAAAAAAGTAAAAGAAAAGAAGGTGTATGTGTGTGCGTGTGCGTGCGTGAGGGTCTGTGATGAATATGGAAGCATTTTGTGCATACACACAAAGACACATACATTTGTATATACGTGTGTGTTTACATAGATGTCTCCATGCAATGTTTCCCTATTCAGTTTCTAGGACAATAAGAGAAAGCAGAGTTGGATGTTTTGCAATAATCTGGATTCCTGCTTCCATTTTGCTTCTTCTTTTTTTTTCTTTCCGTGATGCGCACACCTCACTGTGAGATGATTTCTTAGTTCTCTCAGTAACTAAGTAGGATGATGCTTGCATGTGCCTTCTCATGTTTTAAAAGTTTACCCCTTTGAGTTGACTTTTGCATACATCATTATTCATTTCTGTGGGTTTTCCCAGAGACTTTTTTTTTTTAAAACCAGTTTTGCCCATGTGGCTTTTAATTGTCTTCCCAAAATTGCATTTGGTGTGTTGTTATTCCTCGGGTTTGCATTTTCAGCTTACTCAGTTCTTTCTCCCTTGACTGATGCTGGGTGGTCTTTCAGCCATGTCTGGCCTTGAGGTATCCCCAAGAGCTCTGCTCTGTTTTTCACACAATTCACTTTTCCCTTTTGACTTAAGGGCTGACCTATTATTATTCCTTGTTCTGCTTTTTGTATTTTAAATGGCTTTTTATGTTCCATGGAGTATGGCATTAGACCTTGTCCTCTTCAGGACCAAGCCCGGGCATCTATGAGCAAACAGGACAAGTGGCAAGGCTCGATCCATCTTATTTAAAAAATGTCCCAGCCCTGAAGTTGGAGGTCAGAAAGTTGATAGGTTTGGATGTTCTTTTGATAATGTTCTTTAACTACTTATTCCAGCTGCAGTACTGACCAGCTAGTTCATATTTTGTAGTTGACAAAATGGTGACATGGAGCAGTAAGTCCCTTCCACAGTCAGAACTCTGGGAAGCAGGAGGGTCAAAGTTCAAACCAACTGGCTGTCCTATCTGTTAGCTGCTGGCTGCTGCATTAGAAAAAAATAAAATGGGGCAGAGATTTCTTGCTTCAAGACTCCTCTGATGAGTCGTCTGTGTTTCCAGGATGAACGCTGACTTTGTTTATACTAGGCTCAAGTGCTTTCTCCCCCTAAATACTTTACATAAGGTATCATAAGTCATAGTGAATGCAGACCCCACTAATCCTGCTCAGGTATTTTACTTGTATCTCTCCCTTTTGAAGACAAAGTCAGATGAGCTGAGTTCTCTGTTCTGGGGAGTCTGCTGACACGTGGCCTCCCTCCCACCATGTCACTCCTCCATCACCTCCCTTTCGTAGCTTTTCATGAGTTTTTGCATCAACAAGGCCTGATTTATATTTTGAGAACCACACCCTTTTCAACAACACACACACAGATGCCATACATAAATGAAAGGTGACCTTTACCCATGAAAAGAATTTTGATGAAACGCAGGAAGTAATATACTATGCAGGGAAAATGGTCTTTTGATTTTTTTTTTAATGTAAATCACTTCCCATGAAGAACAACCTGCATCTAATGAGGTTCTTTAAGTGGAGACAACAAAGACTCCCAGAGTATTAAAGAATCATTCTACTTAGGCTGGGCTCTGATTTACTCCTACTAATGGGGTGTGCATATTGGTGGGGGGAGGGGAGGAGGAGGACAAGGGCTCTTAGAGGAAATGACTGAAATATGTAGATTAGTGCATGGATTATTTCTTGGTTAAGGAACCTGTGTAGATTCTATAGCCATGTTTCCAGACTATACACAGGAACCCACGCGTGGACTCTGAGACTAGTTAGTATTGAATGAAATTGAAAAATAGAAAGATAGAGAAGAAAAAGAAAAAAAGAAAGAAGAGAGTAGAAAACATCCGAATGCAGGCCTCAGTGTAAAGAGGTGGTACTTTGTGTGAAGTTCCTTAGCTTGTGTGTGTACAGAATGGGTAGACTGAATTGCAACATAAAATGTATCTCTACTGTGTACTATATTCAAAAAGATGGTAAAGAAACACTTTGAAGAAGAAAACCAACCACAACAGACATGTTTCCTACTGGCTGAGAACTTCAACTACCAGGCAAAAATGATGATTCTGAAGATGGCAAATATGTGAAGGGAATTTCATACAGGTGATTCTGCAGTGATCAATTGTCATGAATGACTTTACTCTTCTTTTTAATGAAGGTAGATTTCAGAGATTCAGCAGAGAGAAAGAGAGAGAGATCAGCATCTAAGAGGATGTGAAATAGGGACCGTCCAAACCTGAGGACTGAGAAGAAATTGCAATGGCTGATGAAGGTAGACTGTGAAGCTGTTTTCCTGGTGGGAGGCAAGGAACAGAGGCACAGGAAAGGAAAGGGTAAGGAGAATGGATCTAGATTAGCAAAGGAGATGCTTATTGGTCAAAACTGAACCCGGGATGCTTTTGCTTTGACTGGTTTGATGTTTAAAACATTAAGATTTTCCCATAAAAATGGAGATTCCCAGTGTTACAGAAAAATCTGAAGACCTGGAACTTCTGAACTGGCACTCAAGCTTGGCAACAATGGCTGGGAGCCATGAATGGGGACTTCCTCTTGTGCTGTCCCAGGGGAGAGCCACTAGCACATTTGCTCTTCAGAGATAAATTAAATTAACATTTGGTTTTTCAGCGCATTTCACATTTCAAGAGCTCAATAACTCCAGGTAAGGGCTGGGCACGGTGGCTCGTGCCTGTAAGCTTCAGCCTATGAAGCGGCCGGTAATTAGGGATCGTGGTTCGAGTCCCGCCTGGGGCCCGTAGCGAGACCTAGTTCCAAAAAAATAGCTGGGCGTGGTGGCGCACGCCTGTCATCCCAGCTACCTGGGAAGCTGAGGCTGGGGATTGCTTGAGTCTGTGGTACCCCGGGCAACGAAAGCCTGCGGTTCCACAGGCAAAAATAACGAGACCTAGTCTCAAAAAAATAAAAAAATAAAAATAAATAAAAAAATAACTCCAGGTAGCGAGTGCCTGTCATATCATGTACCACAGAAATGAACCATTTTCATCATAGAAGATTGTATTAGACAGAGTTGCTTTTAGACCCTGTGCTCTACTAGCCTCTGTCTTCACCCTGGACCAATCCTCCTTCTTTTTGCCACTTGCCTCACTCTTCGGGTATTTCTATTGCAACTCCCAAAAAATAATATTATGTTAAGCTGACTTAAAGCTCTGTTACTAAATCTTGAAAATTGAAACCTATCTCAGTTGACCACAATCTCGCTGAAGTATATTGAACTATGTTTGTGAGTTTTTTCTCTTTGCAAAAAGTGACATGAGACTTATGGGGACTGTATTTGTACGAATGGTCTTATAAAGTTACTAACGTGGAAAAGTAGGTTATAGTTTAGAGTCCTTCCCTTCAGACAAAATCATAGAAAAATTAACTTTATTTCCAGTAGTCTCCAGTTCAGAATTTTCACTAGTGTTGGATGGGACAAAATCAAAAGGACAAAATCTGATGAGAGTAACTAATAATAAAGCAATGCATGATTTTGCAGATATTTGTGAACATTTCAGATAGGATACATATGGAGCAGGCAATGCCTAATTGTTGGCATAGTTCACAGAATATAAGGCAGTATTTGAGGTTACTTGGTCAATGTAAAAAGCTAGTTGAGCCCAATCAAATCTGAGAGAAACCTATGGTTTAATTGCTTGATAACTAAATGAATTCTAAATTCATCAGATATTATAAACATCCCATCTCTTTTGAGCATCTTAAACACCTTAAACACAGCACACACACATGCCTTATATTTACTTAAATATAACATCTTAAATATACCACACACACACACACACACACACACACACACACGTGCCTTATATTTACTTGAATTTACACTGCAGTTCCCAGGAACTTAAGATGAAATCACATTAATCTGAGGGTTATATTACTTGCTAATAATGAGATCTGTACTCTAGTTAAGTGTTAGTTCTTCTGTGCAAATTTGCACTTAAGTGCAAATTTAAGTGTTAGTTCTTCTGTTTTGGCAACATAACTTACCTTGAACTCTGTCATGGAAATGCACAGAATATATAGCCTCCAAAAGAATTCTTTTGGCAGCGAGAAAAATTTGTTCCTTATTCTGCATTTGTTCATTGTCGTTACTACCTTTCTTTTCCGAGTTTCACATGTGAAAATAATTATTTCTCACTTAAGGATGTCAGTTTTTTGAAAAGTCAGTTGACTTCAAAGGATCTAACACCCATAATAGGGTCAGTTCAGCCCAGAGGCAGCGGGCAGGAGCCCTGGTGTGGAGGTAATCCACACTCCCCAACTTGCTACCTCTTGAAAGTGGAACTGGAGCCCTGGGAACAGCAGCTGTGTCACACCCAACAGGGGAAGTGTAAATGCCCTAAAAACTGAGGATCTGCTCACAAATGGAGGAGCAGAGTGCCGGGGTAACTCAATCAGCCTTTCTTGTAGTCAAGACCAACAGCTCCCTGCTGGTGGTAGCACAAGGGTGGTAGCAAGGCCCCCTCGTAGAGCACGGACAGCGATCTACTTGCCCTTGTGTGTGACCTTAAGCAAGTCTTATCATCGCTGAATTTCTGTTTACTCAGGTGTAAGGTTTCAACTGGGCCAGTTTCCCTTTTGATAAACGGAAAAATCTCATGTCCTTCTGATTGGAACCACATCATGGTCATTGCAAAACCAACCTTTATCTTAAAACTTCAGTAGAATTCAGATCAGCCTTATGCTTTGGTGAATCAAACAGAAAACATTCATCGTTGCCCACACAGTAGGAGGTGAGTCTACTGACCAGGCTAACACCTGTGCTTCTCAAATTGCGGAGGGGCAAACAATCATCAGGGGAGGCATTTAAATGAAGACGATTCCTAGACATAATCTCCTCTGAAGAGATTCTATAGTAGGTTTGGAGTTGGCGCTACCCAATCCACATTAACAGAACCAGGGCATTTGAAGTCCAGAGGGATTTGGGGAAATCTTGGGCTTGACTTGAAGTTTTGACAGAGTGGCAACCACATCTACATTGTTCACTTAGTCCACCCAGCCCATAGTAGGCACTCATAAGTAATTGTGACCCCTGACATCTTACTCTAAGATATATGACAGTCATCACATGTCATTAAAAATGTTGGTCACATACTTTACTGATTTAACCCCTCCACATTCTTTCTTATCACATCCAAGAAAAAGAGTCAAACTTTTTTTGGTAGCAAAAATTTTCATTTGACTCGTTTACTCTTTACATGTTTAATGCTGAGATATGTGTGCCGTGTTGAAGCTGTTCAGTAAGCTTTGCTTTCAGTGTAGATGGATCTCTAGTTCACAGGGATTAGAACTTCTTTTCCAAATATGAAACTGTATGTTCTGAAATGCCTGCTGCTGAGGGAGAACAAATGTGGTCTCCACTCACCCCCCTCTCCCCACCCTCCATAAGAATCGTGGACCATGTTCATCCTCTCTATGACCTCCCCATTAAAGGTGGAGATGGTGAAGGAACTTAAGGACAGCATGTCTGGGGATCCAGAAATGATGGCTCAGCCTTCTTCCAGCCCTCCCCATTTTCCCCCTCCATGTGCACGAGTGCTCCAAGGGCACATCTCCCCCAAATCACAGGGCCATACACTGCAATGAAAATCAACATCTGTCTGAAGAAGCCCTGGCATAATTAGCAGCCTTCTTGGCTGCCACGCCCCTACGGTCTCTCACCACACTCTGCTACCAATACTGCTGATCTATGTGCTGCTCCACCCTCCCGGGAAGCAAGTGTGACTTCCTCATCTGTGCTCCAAGCTCGGTGCCTCGCAAGGGATGAGTAAAGGCCGAATGGGGGCAATGTGCAGGGTAACTGGCAGGAAGAAGTGGGTGGGTCACTCGCCATTTGGTCAATGCCCTTTGGTCAACCCCTTTGGTCAATCCTCTTCCCTGAGGCTCCAAGAACACGCGCTCAGTGAGGTCTTCCCTACCCTTGAACTAGAGCTTCCCACTCTTGCTATTCTTCCAGAACATCCTATTCTTTTCCATCATGGTGTAGCACAATTGCTAATTCTAGTTTTGTTAGGTCCCCTTCTTGTTTATCACCTGTCTGTCCAACTAGATTGGACATATATATTTAAATATATAAATAATGAAAGAATGAATGAATATATATATAATGAAAGAATGAATGAATGATAGAAAGAATATATGAAAAACTACACTGGGCCTGTCCACAGGCTATTGCTATAGATGCTGTTCCAGGCAGGAAATCTCTTCTGCTCAGGTGAGCTTTCCCTTCGCCTCCCTTCCCTTCAGTTCTGAAGCAGTGAGGGAACTCCCACAGCAGGTGGGAATGACAGCTCTGTTTGTTTATTCCCTGAGGATATAGGACAATGGATACAAATAAAATGATTAATGGCTGACATGGGGTCTTAAAATAAAATACTCTAACCTTACATAGATGAAGATGATTTTATCTTAATAATTTATTTTTTAATGAATGAATCATAATAATGACCCTGATTTTTGCACATTTACTTGGTGCCAACTACATAATGCTATCCACTCTTTATGGCGCATCTGTGCCAAGCATTTAATGTATTACTTCATTTAAGTATTACGAAACTGAAGATAGGTGCTATTATCTTCACATTCCAGTGAGAACTGCTCAGATAAGCTGAATCTTTTACCAGATTCCCATAAATGCTAAGTGCTCAAATGGGATCATTCTCTCTATCCAAACCCCAAACCCACTAGTTAAACAACAGATAGCACAAAAATGAACAGCGCATCAGGGCCCAACCAGAGGGTGAGCCTGCCAGCTAAAACATGGGCTCACAGGCCACCGATGAGCAACTGGTCCATGGGAAATAAGTAAGTGGTAAACAAGCGGCAAGGGGAACCCAAGATGGATGAGGACCTAGTCCTCGGATGGTGGTATCAGTCACCAAATAAGTCGGTTCCCACAATGCACAAAGAGCAACAGCAGTCAAAAGTACGGGCAGAGAATAAGGTGGGATCTTAACACTGAACAGAAGCTGGAAAGAAAGCACACAGTGAGCTGAAGCAAAGAGAAACAGATAGACAGAAAGACAGACAGAGAGAGGGAAACACAGAACCAGCCAGACACAGAGAACCTAGCTATCAGACAGGTCTGGAGGGCACAAGGAGTCACAGGCATGAGTCCATCAGGACACAGCAGTGAGCATGAGACAGCTAGGACACATGTGCGTGGGGCGGGGGCAAATCAGCAAAATATCCAGACAACTTAGGCGGGAAAGGCTTGGCGATGAATTCAAGAGGCATCACCCACAGAAGCCCGTCCTCTGTGAAATATTTCCAGAAAAGAACAGACACCACGTGTGGTTCCCCCAGGCAGGAAAATGCCCAAGGCCACTGAAGGATGCAATTACACACACCCGCCTCCACTGCCAGAGTGTTTCCCCAGTAGGATTCTACTAAGCAGGTGAACCCACCTGCCAAAAGGCTAGCAGGCTCTGGGCTCCAAGTGATACCACTTGGCTCACCAGCATTAGGGAGGCTAAAGTTAGCACCTGTAGGGGACCACCAGGGTGGAAGCCCCCCCCACTTTGGCCAGCGGGGGGGTTCATAAGGCTTTCTTGGCAATATTGGGGTCCCCATTAGAATGATGGGGACCCACTTTGACTTTTGGGATTCACTATGTGGGGGTGTCTTTGTGAATATGGTGGACCCCTGGGAAAAGTGGGGGCCCATATTCACTTTGGGGATGCACTCTGGTTGATGCTTCAAACACTTGCAGGGCCCCATTTTCATTTCGGGGGTTCATATAGTGGGGCTCCCCCTGCCACTTTGGGGCTCCCACCTTGGCCTTTGTGGCTTCACAAAGTGAGAACTTCCTTGGCATCTTGGCCCCATTTTGACCTTTCTCGGTATAGGGGCTCTGCTGGGTAAAGAGAGCTCACAGCTGAGCTCAGGTGCAATAGAGCAATAGAAATTTTATTTTATTTTATTTTATTTTTATTTTTATTTATTTATTTTTTTTGAGACTAGGTCTTGCTATTTTTGCCCGTGGAACCGCAGGCTCTTGTTGCCCAGGGTACCACGGACTCAAGCAATCCCCAGCCTCAGCTTCCCAGGCAGCTGGGATTACAGGCGCGCGCCACCACACCCAGCTATTTTTTGGAACTAGGTCTCGCTCCGGGCCCCATGCGGGACTCGAACCGCGATCCCTAAGCCCCTGCCGCTTCATAGGCTGAAGCTTACAAGCACGAGCCACCGTGCCCGGCAGCAATAGAAATTTTAATCTCTGCTCATTGAAGGGGTGCCTTGGAAGGATACGCTCCTTCAAGCCCAGCCTTCATTGATAGTAGGTGGGCAGTAAAATTGCCAGTGCTGAGGGTGGGTGTTCATTTGGTTGAACTGGTCATTGTGACCAAAAGGGGCAGAGAGATGACGTACTGACAATTGTTCATCTTTGGTTGTGGTGGTTCATGTTCTGTGTGAACCAGGCTGAGCATCAGGGTGCTCAGAAAATTGTTGAAACCTTTTCCTGGCTATTCAGTGTCAAGTTTAACATTCCAATTGGTGGGCTGAGGAGAGCCTGCCTTTCTCGTGAAACCAGGTCTCAGGCAATCAGCTGAAGGTTTTAATGGTTGACCCTCCTTCGCAAAGAATTTCCCCTTTCTGACTCTCATCAACTAGGATAACAGCTTTTTCCTCCCTGGTAACTTGAAATGTTTCTAAGAACCCCAATGTCTTCATGGGTCTTGAGACATTTTGTTCTCACAGTGGAACTACACCATGGGTTTTCCTGGGGAGGCTGGCTGACACCCTCTGTGGAACATGGGAGCCAATTCCTTCGAATAGAATACCCTCTATTGTAGAATTTATTCTGCAGTGTGATCAACACATTCTTAAGATATTATGTATTATAAGCTGAGGGATTGACTCCCATAATACCTGTGTGTGTATTCATATGTAGGCAGGTATGTTTACCTATGTATATATTTTTTTCTGCATATAAATATGCAACTAGTTTCTTTTCTCTCAAGAACCCTGGTGAAACAGTAATAGTCCACAATTTTATGAATGAATGCATGAATGAATGAATGAATGAATGAATGAATGAAATAGATATATAAATATATACATTGTGCACTAGAGAGTTTTCATAACTGCCATGAGGTCAAAAGAGTGTCCATGGCAAAGAAGACCTTAAACTCTTCAGGCCAGGTCTTCTAAGTTGAAACTGTGTTGATTTATCTTTTCCCATTGGTTAAGACCATGGATAGATGTAGAGTCCTTGGTTTTATTTTTTAATCAATGGACTTTCCTTTTTAGAACAGCATTACATTTACTGGTAATGGTAAGTCTTCTAGTCAATGAACACAGACTATTTTTCTCAATCTTCCTTGATGTTTTTCCACCAGAGCTGTGTAGTTTGCAGCATATTTTAAATGTATTTTATTAGATTGATATCTAAATATTTCTCTTTTGAGACAAATGCAAGTTGTACTATGTTTTCCTAAACTCAGATTCCAGTTGTTTACAGGAAAGCACCCTTTGTCCTTTATCTTTATATCTTCCTTCCCTTGCTAGGAGTGCTTACCAGCTATTAAAAACCTTATTGGCTATTTGGGTTTTTGACCTATTTTATGTCTCAGCTGTTAGCAGAGAAACTTTATTTCTCCTTTCTAATTTTTATATCACTAATGATTTCTCCTCATCACTAGCTATGATTTCTAGCAAGATGCTGAATAAGCTGCATGAGAAGGATTTTGCTTTCTTTTTCCCAACTTTGGAGGGAAGCATCTCATTTCTCTCCATTTAATAGGACAGTAGTTCAGGTTGGAATCAAGTTGAATACCCTTCTATTCCTAGTTTGCTGGGCTTTAAAAGATGAATGGGTGTCAGATTTTATTACTTGCCTTTTCTGCCTCAAAAATAGGTCCATGTGATTTTTTTTCTCTTTGATCTGTGGATGTGGATGACAACCATTTATATTAAGTGTTTTTTGTCTTGTTGTGATATTATGATTAATAATACCTATTTTGGTCACTTGGATTGAAACTGGGTGCAAATAAACAATGTGCCAGAATCAAATCCTGTACTCCCAGTCCTTCCGACCTGCATATGCACAGTCACCAGACAAACCATATTAAAGGAAAAAAAAAAAACAACAGGATTTATTTACAGAGAGAGACAAACAGAATGAGTCCCTGAGGCCACGAGTGGCCCCTTATTTGTCCTACCTCACCCAGTCCAGTCTCAGTCTCTAAGTCCTAACATGTAGTCAAAGATGGTGACTCCCTTCTCCCAACCTGATGTGGGAATCTCAAACAAAGGACCATGTGATCCAAAATGGCATCATTGATCCATCTCTGAGAAGCTCAGTTTCCAGTGTTCTTCTTGCTCCAACCTTGAAGTGGCCCAAGCTACTAAGACACATTCCGGTCAGTGGCAACAACAGTGGCGACAAAACACTCCCACAGCTCAGGAGGTCCAAGCTGGGCCTTGCTCTCTCAGGGCTGCCACAACAGTTCTCTAATACTTGCAAACCTCTCTCCTCCAAGACCTGCTGGTGGTAGCTCCTCCACACTTCAACCCCAGTCTGGAGGACTGGCACAGTGAAAGCTCAGATCCTCGAACCTGAATGCTGAACCTGCTCAATCCCCAACTGCAACGTCAAGTTCCCAATGGCCAAATCCTGAATTCTGGCCCCAGATGCCTTTTTATAGCTCTTGGGAAGTCTCCACCCCTACCTAGGGTATCTCCCTCTCCAGGAGTCTCCACCTCTACCTAAAGTATCTTACCTTTCGGGTCTATCTCTCTCAAAGGGCATATCACCTTTAACCTCTAGTAACAGAGGTTACTAGATCAAAATAGAAGCTTCATAAGCATAACTGGTCTTCATCTATATTTCCTGGGTCACAGCTTCCCCCAGAGCCTTGGAGTTGACTGTGTTGATTGGTAAAGGCTAATGACATCACTCTGGGGAAATACCTGGGGAAGGGGGCTTTTCCCTGGGAAACAAGAGTGAGCAGAAGGTTAAACTTTCAGTCCCACCCCAGTGACCTCTCCTCCAGGGAGGGATCAGGAGCTAGAAGTTGACTCAACTGCTGACCACACCTATGTTGTGAGAATTTTGTGCAAACCCAAGAGGATAGGGCTCCAGGCTAATGAACGTTTGGAGATCTGGGGGAGAATGGCATGTCTGGGCAGGGCATCGAGGCGTCACTCCTTTTTCCCATAAGCTGGTCTAAGCAGCTCTTCCCTCTGACCACTGTTGCCTATCATTTCAGATGCTTGTGCAAGATTGATGATCTCCAGGTTACCAGAGTGCTCTGCTGTCTGGGAGAGAAGAGGGTATAGATAGGCCAGAGGCACAGGGGTGAGAGAATTCACCAGAGACAGGGTGGAGAACAGAACAGGTGAATTTATTGAAAGATGCTGCTAAGGGAAGTAGCAGACAAGATAGGGGGGGTGAGGGTCTGTTGCTCAGAATGAGGGTTCCAAGAGGTTTTGTATAGATTCCCATGGACCAGACAGGGTGACTGGTCTAGGGTGGGTTGTGGCTAATGATCTGAATCTACATAAAGGATCATCAGCTTTACAGACCATCAGCTGATGGTCCTTTTCCATGGCAATACCACTTTTTCCACGCAAGCTTCCCAATCTTGCCTGCTGGGCAAACCATAAGGGCTTAATTTTTTAGTTTAGCAAGATCTTCCCATATCATTTTACTGATTACTCATGTCTCTTTGACAAGGAAAAATGACTAAAGTCAGAAGCAGCCTAGAACGAGGAAACTTCCAAGCTTTGCTTTCCAGCCCTACCTGATGCCAGGTGTAGAGTCAGGATGACCTGATGACCATGGCCCACCTCCCTCGCCAACTACTTGATTTCTGCATAGCACCCAGCTTCTGCTTATCAGGGAACACTATGAAACCCACTCTCCACTGACTTTTGGGTTTCGCTCAGCCTTTCGGGAGCTCTCTCACAGAGCTCACCGGTATAAACACAGCCTCTTCTCTCCATCTCTCTGAGTCATTGGCCATCTTTCTGCAACCAGTGCCATGACATTATTACTGAAGAATCGTTCATTTTATGCATGTGCCACAGTTTATTTTTCCTTTCACAAAATGAATGATGTCTTGGTTTCTCCCAGATTTTTGGCAATTATGAATGAATGTGCTCTAAACATTCATGTGCAGGTTTGGTGTGGAGATAAGACCTTAAAGAAAGTGAGAAAATACCTAGGGATATTGCAACCAGGTGACACAACTGAAAAAGGGGGGCCAATCAGGCACCAGTTAGGAATAGCACAATGAGATGTGCCTTGAGGGCAAGCAAGAAAGGAGCAGTGTGTGTAGAGACTCAGCAAAAATGATAAAAGCCTCAAAGGAGTCATGAGAGGAGATACACTAGTGTGGGGTGTGGCCCAAAAGGCTGGCACCCCAGGACTTGGCCATCACCAGAAAGAGGAAAGGTTATGAGAAACACAAGTACAGGCCTTTGGTTTGAAAAGTTGGAATGTGCGTGTTGAAGAAGCTTGGCATTTATGTATGCCGACTTGAAATCTGTGTACCTCTGATGATAGGAGAAACTTGCTGAAACTAGAATCTCTGTGTGTGTCTCCCAGAGAAGGGGAGTTGAACTTGCTGGAAACTGGAAGTTGTGTCCAGAAACAGGGAGCGGTGAGATGCCATCTTAGACTTGTGCTTTTTTTTTGGGGAGCATGGACTGCAGAAAGATCTTTGGACTCTTGCTTTCAAAGTTTAGGCATGTAGAGATTGGACAGTAATTGGGGTAAGATAAGAGGCCACTCATGCATGGCCTCAGTGATGCTTGCTTTTCTCCTTATTTGTAAATAAATCCTGCTATGGCTTTTCCCAAAACCTGGTTTGTCTTGCAATTGTGTGCACAGGTAGAAGAACCCAAGAGTGACCAAACCCCAAGAGTAACTGATTTAAATATCAACTTCTCTCCTTGCTAGTTTTGGTGCCTGTTTGCACCCAGTTTCAATATGATTGGTAGATCCTATGATGTTGTGGCACAGAATTAGGTGGAAGCCGCGAAGGGGTGAAAGAATTCACCAGACACAGGGTGGAGAACAGAAAGGGGTGGGGGTGGGGGTTTATTGAAATACACTGCAAAGGGAAGCAGAAGGAGAGATAGGGGAGAGTTGCTGCTACAGAATGGGGGTCCCCAGGCTATATTTATAGTCTAAGTATCATGAATTGGTTCTTGGGTGAGACAGTGGATCATCATCGTTACTGGATCGTCAGCTTAGTGGCACTAGTTTCTAGGTTGACCCATGTACTACCTTTATCCATTTGAGCCCCCTAAACTTGCCTGCTGGGCAAGCAATATGGCTTGATTTTAGTTTAACAACAATATCAACCAACACTTAAGATGGCTCCCTCTGCCTCACTCAGGTCTCACATGCCTTACAGACAATAGTAGGCCTAAATGTTCTGGTTCCTGGAATCCTTGTTTTGATAAGAGACGCCGCAACTCTGTAGCTGAGCAATTAACTCTGCTTAGTAAATCACTGAAAAAGATGTCCATTCTGACTGTCTTTTTTATGGAGTAAATTCTTCGTTGTGTCCCAAGGAAAATCACTCCTAGATAAACATATCCCAGGACGTACAATCTCAGAAATGCTTATATTGATCCAAAACCAAGGAGGTGAGGAATCTGTTATTAGTCATGGGGCACTAATGAGACTTGCTTCACAGCAACACTTTAAGTATTAAGA
>PVHY01001343.1:58988-162965 GCA_004024945.1 Uropsilus gracilis
AGGACCACAGATTCAAGTTGCCCAGGGTACTGCAGACTCAAGCAATTCCCAGCCTCAGCCTCCCAGGTAGCTGGGATTACAGGCACCCGCCATGGTACCCGGCTGCTTTTTCGATACCAGGTCTCACTATATTCCCTGGGTCATCTCAAACCCACAAATTCCAGTGATCCCAAGCCTCTTGCTTCCTAGCGCTGGGCCAACAGGCACGCACCACCATGCTTGGATCTCAATCATGTGTTAATAGAACTTTTACAAAAGTTTTTTTGGAAAATAATTCTAGATGCATTTAATTCTTACCAGGTGATTTGGCATAGTGTTTAAGGTAGGCTTCTGAATGGGTTCCAAAACTGTTTCAACAAGAATACCAGAATACTAACAGAATACTAACAGAATACCAGAGATTGGGTAGCTTATAAACAACAAACATTTATTTCTCACAGTTCTGGAGGTTGGGAAGTCCAACATCATGGCTCAAGCTGATTTGTTGTCTAGTAAGAGTCCAATTCCTGATTCATAGATTGCTAGCTGCCTTCTTTGAGTCTTTTACTGGCAGAGGGATCAAGGAAGGTTCTGGAGCCTCTTTTATAAGGTGCTAACTCCATTCATGAAAGCTTCATCCTCTTGACCCAATCAACTGCTATTGGCCCCTCTTCCCAATGGTGCCACATTGAGAATTAGTTTTCAACATGTGAATTGGGGGGGGACACAAACTTTTAACCACAGCAAACTCCTTTTCAATAATTTAGCACTGCAATGTACCCTTAGAAAATTTGATTGTTTTGAATTCGGTTTAGGTATCTGACTCTTCCACTGAAGTATTTCTTTGTGATTTCAGAGAAAAGTCAAACTGTAGAACAGGGACTGCAGGAAGGGCATATTACCCAAGATCTACTAATCTCAAGCTATCCCAAAATATTTCACCCCCAGTTCTTCTTGTCCCCCCAAAGTCCAGATTTTTCACTCACTTCACCACATGTAATGAGCCGATGAATGTGCTCTCCTATGGGCTATACCTGGGAATTAGAGACCATTGGCCTTTCATTAGCAACTAACAAGGGAGAGAAAAATGGAAGTAATTATGAATGTCTATATTACATAAAATTAACATCCCAGTTCATAGGAATATAAATCAAAGTATGTACAACATAACAGCAATCATAATTGAGGAAAACATGTGATTTATAGTGGAGTTTATTTCCACAATTCTAATTCTAACATGCTGTAACTTCCATCTGATAAAACATGACTTAAATTTAAAGTGTCATTTTATACATTAAAGTTCTAAACTTGAGCAAAAAGTGGAGGAACATATCTTTTAGAGTTTTGAATAGAAGCTAGAAATGGTGGAAGTATGAAACAGTCTCTTAAAATAGATTATTAATTTAGAAGACATTGTAAGAAGCTGAAACCTTAAATCCTTGCTAAAAGGAAACAATGTCCATAAGAATGTTACCTAATCCCCAACTCCTAGAATAGTGCCTGGCACATTCTTATGCCTTAAGGCATATTTACTGAATAAATATTCTGAGCACATATTGGGGGGGGAAGCAGTAAGGAAAAGAGAACAATGTAAAATCAGACTTGCTGAGAACCAAAATGGAGGTCATTTATATTGCTGAATTGGATACGACAAGTGGACTTTAGTGGTAGGTGGGAGTAGTACCTTCCTAGGACTGTTAATACAAAATATTAGAAACTGGATGATACTTAAAAAAACAGAGGTGTATTGCCTTCAGTTTATGAAAGTTGGAAGTCCAAAGCTAAGCTGTCAGCAGACCCATGTGCCCTGATTTCTAGGATTTGCTTTTTTTCGTCTTTGTTTGCTTTGTTTTCGTCTTTGCCACGAACTCATAAGCAATAGTTTGTGAGCCAAAACCAGTCTGTTCATGCATTTTTGCAAATAATATTTTATCAAATAGTCATGTATATTCGTTTACATATTGTACTTTTGTATTACAATTACAAAAAACTGAGACATTCTCACAGAAATCATGTGGCCTGCAAACCTAAAATAATTTCTACTGGGCCATTTATAGATAATACTTGTTGACTTGTGCTAGATAGTACTAGCAGGTGAGATGGATTACTGAAAGCAATACATATTGGAAGGGAAAAAAATGGGTTCTATTTCACTGTTTACATAAAATGTCCAAAGGAGTCTATAAAGTAATACCAAAAATGACATAGTAAATTTAGCTAGATCATAGCCTGTAAGGTCAGTATTAAGAAGTTCATTTCGTTTCAATATATGAGCAATGATTTGGTAAGAGATATTTTAAAAATATCATCATGATAGCATTGGAAAACTTCAACTATTTAGAAGAAAATTAATGAAAGATGTGCAGTTCCTACCACGCATTGAAAAGGAATAGACATTGCTGAAAGAAACCAAAGATATAAATAGAGTTACCATGTTTACACACTGGAAGACTCAAAATTAGTAAGAAGCTGATTTCTTAATTGATTATAGACTCAATTCCATGCCAGTGAAAATTCCAGCAGGATATTTTTAAAAATTCAACATTCTGATCCTAAAATTTGTGTGAAATGAAAAGAGTATAAATTAATTAAAACTACCTAGAAAAAACAAGTTCTATGACTTACATCACATGATTTCAAGATTGTCACTTACAGGATGATCACCAATAATCTCTATGACTGGTATTAGTACTTATTACTTATTCTGAGAAAGTCAGTTATTCTGCTGTGCTCACTCATAAAGAAAAGCCCGCATGGCAAGGAACTAAAGCTCTTAGACAACAGCTAGCAACAAACTGAAGACTGTCATCAGCCACTTCAGTGAACATTGACGCAGATCTTCCAGCCATAGCCCAACTTTCAGATGACCATAACTCTAGTCAACCCCACTTGTCTGCAACGCCATGAGAGACCATGAGGCAGAGCCACCTAAATTAATGCCCTCACATTCCTAAATGACAGGAGATCATGAGTTTCATGTTGCAAAATTTTAAATTTGTTATGTAAAGTTGATAACATACATAAAAACTTACATTAACTTTTAGTAACAAGACAGTGTAGTCTTGAAGTAAGGATAGACAGAGATCAATGGAACACAGAATTCAGAAAAAGATTCAGTCATGTAGGCAACTGGTTATTTGACAAAGAGACCATAATAATTCAAAGAGACTAGCCATTGCAAAAAAAAAAAATGGTGCTAGAAGATCCTTTGCCCCATCAACCACATGTGAGGCAGCAAAGGTTTCTTAAGGTTGTAAAGCTGCTGTGACAGTAATTCTATTTGCCGACTTCACTGAGTTCATGCCAGAGATGCAAACTCAGTTAATACCTGAAAAACATTTAATGTAATACACCATGCCGATAGATTCAAGGATCAAAATGACACAATTAACTCTGTTGCCAGGAAAAGCATTTGAGAAAGACCAACATTCCTTTGTGATAAATGCAGTCAATAAATTAGAAATAAAAGGAAAATTTCTCAACCTGTAAAAGGACCTACAAAAAGTTTGCAGCTAATACACTAAGTGGTGAAAGACTGAATTCTTTTCCTTTTGGATTGTAAATAGCACAAAGATAGCCACTCTTGCCTAATCCAATCATCATTTTGCTGAAGAATATAATGAGGATCTTTAGGCAAGAAAATGAAATAAAGTGTATCTTATTGAAAAAGGAAAAAGTAAAGCTGTCTTATTCATAGATGCACCAAGTAAGCAATAAAGAAAGTGAAAAATATGCAAACCACAGATGGGTGGAAAACTATTCTCCATACATTTATTTCACCCAAAAACACATATCTAAAATCATAGAATTCAAACAGCTTAGTAATAAAAAAGATAAAATATTGCATTAAAAACCAGGTGAAAGACTTGAGTAGATACTTTCTAAGATATACAAATTGGCAGAAACATATAAAAAAAGTGGTCACTCTTTCATCAGGAATATGCAAAGTAAAGCCACAATGAGTTATTATTTCACACCATTTAGAATGGTTTTAACCAAGTGTTGATGAAGATGTGGACAAATTGGGACTTCCATACATTTCTGGTGGGACCTTCATACATCACTAAACCATTTTGCTAAAAATTATTGCTATTTTTCATGAAATTGAGCATACACCTCACTCGCTATGATTCAACTCTTTTTACTGAGAAGCACTATCCTAGAGAGACTAAAAAACGTAGATTGATGGCAGAGGAAACAAAATGACAGTTTTCCAAAGAAGATATACAAATGTCTAACAGGTGTATGAGTGGATGTTCAGTATCACTAATCATCGGGGAAATGCAAAGTTAACAAAACCACAATAAGCTATTGCCTCATCTGTGTTAGAATGCTTATTATCAAAAAGACAAGCAATAACAAGTGTGAGAAGGTGCTAGAGAAAAAGGACCTCGAGGTACTGTTGCTGGTAACATGGATTGGTTCAGTCACTGTGGAAAACTGTATGGAGTTTCCTCAAAGAATTATGACCCAGCAATCCCACATTTGGGTATATTTCCAAAGAAAATGAAATCAAGATTGACAATAGCTATACACTCCTATGTTCATTACAGAATTATTCATAATAGCCAAGATATGGAAACAACCTAAATATTCATCAATGGATAAAGAAAATGTGATACCTCTATAACACATACACAAATAAATGTCATTGAGAATGAGAAAGGAGATTCTGTAATTTTTATTTTGAAATATTTATTATTCAAATATTCTTCTGATCACACATGGTCCAGGAACACACAAACAATAAACCAAATATAATCAGATGTTAAGGACTGTTCTTCAAACATTACAGTCAATGAAGCCACACTTGCCCATGATCTCACCAATATAGAACCACATCCACACCTCAGGGGCCACCAAACCAGCCAGCAGAGCTTCTTAACTGTGAGCCCCTTGAAGCCTCCAGTTTTAGCGCCATTGACTTTTTTTTTTTTTTTTCAATCTCTGAATAGCTGTAAGGATCTCAGCAGGGGTTGGAGGAATCAGCTCAACCTTGGCATAACTCAAAAATGTGGTCAATCAGATTTTCAGTAAGTCACAGCAGCTTTCACCAGAGCCGGAGCCTTCTCCATGAAGTTACAGACAAACTGGGCCATGGTTCTAGGATGCCAAGTTCATGGCCCTCAGCAGCCAGTTGAATGTCACCCTTGGGAAGGGGAGATCCTGTAATTTTTGCCTAAAAGGATAAGACTTGAGGGCATTAGACAGAGAAAGATAAACATTGTATCAGTGTTTGCAATCTATCAATTATCTGTGAAAACTAAAATAATATGCAAAGTGAAACAACAATGAGCTATTACTTAGTACTAATTAGAATAATTTTAACCAAGTGTTGATAAAGTCGTGGAAAAATTGGGACTTTTGTACATTTCTGGTGGAAACTTCACACATCATCAAATCACTTTGGTAAAGTTGTTGTGCTTCTCATGAAACTAAGCTTATAGCTCACTCACTATGATTCAACTATTTTACTGAGAGGCACTAAGTGAGAGACATTAAAAAGCATAGATTGACAGTGGAGGAAATAAAAATTGATATTGCAAAATATCAATTACCTGTGAAAACTAAAACTGCTGAACAAACAGAAACAGAGAACAGTGGTCCATGGGCTTGGGAATGGGGAAATGGATGGAGGCCTTTTAGTCAAAGGTACAGCGTCTTGGTGTGAAGGCATTCAGAGCGTCTAACACACAGTAGGGTAATTACAGCTAACAATACTATATTATACACAGAAATGTAATACATATAAATATGATATACTAGAACATTGCTGAGAGTAGATCTTAGTCTCACTGTACACACACCAAAGGAACTATGTAATGTTATGGTGATATTAACTAAACCATAGTGGCAATCACTTTAAAATACATACATACATCAAATGATCATATTGTCCACTTTACACTTAGTTTTTTTATGCCAACTATATTTCATACGTGATAGTATGTGACAACTCATTGTGCCCCATATATGTCAACGACATGCCAATTACATAATATAAAATAAAAAGCTGGGAGGAAACCCACTTGTGCCCACAAAAAGATATGTACAAGAGTGTTTATAACAACTTCATCTTAATGAACAAAGCCTGCTAACAAGCCAAATGTCCCTCAACAATTGAAGAGATAAAACAAATTACAAAACAAAAGAATACTACTCAGTAGTTAAAAGAAACATACTATTCAAACAAACAACGAATAGATGAATCTCAAAAACATTGTGTTGTATCTAATAAAGCTATACTCAAAGGAGTACATACAACATAATACCACTTTCATGAAGACCTAGAGGCAAAACCAAGTAACAATGATAGAAATTAGAATAGCAACTGCCTCTTGAGAAGTGATGGATGGAACGGGAGGAAAGAAAACTTTCTGGGGGATAAACATGTTCTGTATATTAATAAGAATGCATAGATTTGTCAAAAACTCTTCTAACAGTACAAGTATAATCTGGGTATGTACCTAATCCTATTTCATGTAAAATAACCATATGAATTTGAAAGTTTTAGATAGGGCATATACTTCCTTCCTACATCTTGGCTATTTACAGTATTGCAAGTGTTAGTTGGTTGATTCTGCAAAGAAACCTGGAAATCAGGAAGATGAGTGTGGAAGAGACTCTTAGAGATGAAGAAGAGAAGCATGAATGAAAATGTAAGTTGATTATTCACGTATTAGATCTTACAACTGTCTTGGACTATTTTTTTCTTTCCAATATATCTTCTCTGTAAGGTAAGATTTCACACTCTTCAAGGGTAGTGATATGTCTTCTTCATTTTTGCATCTCCTGAAGTTCTTAGAACTGCCTTATGCAGACAGATAAGAGTTTGATAAACATTAGAGGGGTTGGAGAGGTGGGGGGGGGAAGAGAGAGAGAGAGAGAGAGAGCAAGAGCAAGAGAGCTGTGTTTTAGAATGTTTAACAATGGGCTAATACATACCTTTCCTGGAACGACTGACTGCAAATTACATGAGAACCAAGCCTGTTCTATATTTCCCAGAGTCAGACACATGTTTGGCTCCAGAATCAGTCTTACACATTGGTTAACTGAAGTGTACACTTCGAAAACATGACCTCCCCTCAAAGTCTTATTGACTCTCTGCCCACCCCTTCCTATTCCACCAAACTCTCAGCAGTGGAAATCTTTAAATATGCTTTTTGTTGTTTTACAGCAGTTTGCATTTAAATTGGGCGTGTCACTATCACATTTTATTAGCTATTCCTCATACCAGCCCTGTGAGGTTAGCGCTGTTATCTGCATTTTACAGGCGAGGGCACCGGGAGGTGAAACTATTTGCCTGCAATGGTCACACAATGAACTGCTGGAAAAAATGGGGTTGAGTACCCAGCTTCCCCCTCTCCAGACTGCTGGGTGAGCTCACAGAGTCGTGTAGCTTTACACATGATAATGAAATGTGGATTTTCTGCACTAAATTGTAAAAATCACTTTAAAGTCATTCACTCCAGACGAGAGAGAGCAAGGATTGTAATTCTTTGGCCTGATTATTTTTCCTGAGGAGATTTTTTTTTTTTTAGAGACTTGACTGATCTGCTTAGACTCAAGGTCTTTGAAATGACTCACACTGTCCAGAAGTTCGGCACCATTATTTCCTGCTCCCATGTTGGCCTCTCAAGAGGCGGCCTCCCTTCAGCAACCTCCCAGTAGAGCCCACCCATCTAGCATAACCTTTAAACAATATTTTAATTGGAGTAAAATAATTTTTTTAAATTGGATAGGATTTAGGGTTTATCTAATTAAGAAAAATGTAATGTGGTCCATGAACTGCCCTAAATACACAATGTAAGCAAAATTATGGGCACAGATGCATGCGGCCTTTTTTTTCCCCTGAGGAGGTCAAACTGTTACGGAAATAGTTCACCTTACAAGTGATCTGGTCCCAAGAGGGTTTCCATAGTGTAGGGGTTATCACGTTCCCCTCACAAGTGATCTTGTCCCTAAAAGACTGAGAAATGGAAAGCTCAGCGAGTTTAAGGAACTTGCCTTAAGCATCCCACAGCATGGTGACAGCAATCCTGGATCCAGAATCCTGGCACCCCCCCCCCCTTCCCAACCTCTCCCACTAAGACAGCTTCACTGACTAATCTCCATTCCTGGAACAGGCACTTTGTTTGAAGAATTACACCCACAGGCTCTTTAATGCATATACTTCAATGTAAAGAATTGGTTTCACCAAATGATACCCTTTTACAAGATAAAACCACCAGTCTCTCTCACTCATCTGCCTTTTCTCCCCTCTGAACCAATCAACTCCCTTGGAGGACCCTGAGCTGAGGGAACTCACACCCTCTGTTCCCTCTCCCTGCAGGGCAGAAGAGAGCTGCAGCTCTTCCCAGAATCCCCAGTTCTGATAACTCAGCTCAATGTGATTAACAATCCTATTGTTGCATCACCACAGACTCCCTATGTGATACTGGATGATTCAATTAAGACAAGTGGTTTTCAATTTTGGCTGCACTTTAGATTCACCCAGGGGAGCTTTTAAAAAATCCCCATGCCCATTGCCAGGCCGCACCCTGGACCAATTAAATACAAATCTCTGGAGGAAGAGTTCAGTCACGAGTATTTTTTAAAGCTCTTGAAATAATTCCAACAGGCAACCAAAGTTGAAAACCAGTAAGAGAAGCAATTGAGAAAATTCATATGGATCAGCACCTCTTCTTACCCGATGCTTCACATAGGCCTGCTCACTTACCTCACTGACTCGGAGAGGCTGTGTGACTTTTCCAAAAGCACATAGCTGGAAAGTGACCGTCCAGTTTAAATCCAACTTATTATAACTTTGAAGCATATTTTTAATCACAAGAACAGTTTCCCGAAAGTATTTGTAGACACAGATTTACTGAAGATTAAATAAGGTGGTAGTTGTTAAAAAGAACAGAGTAGTGGGCCTGACTCTACTTCCTTTACCTAGAATCTTCTGCCTGATCCACGTTATTCCGTGGCACCAAGACTTTAGATCAAGAAACTTCAAGTTCACTTCGGCAACTGCACCGTGATAATGTCTGCTTTATGCAGAGAGGCTGTATAACTTGTTATGCCTTGTCATAGCATAGTTTTATTGTGTGCACACGTCAAGTTTTAGGAAACTTAAGTTGACTGAAACTACATCTGAGAATAGGTCTGGCCAATTGCATGTGCTTTATAGATAACTTTGCCTTATATGTATAAATGTCCGAATGTAGCCTTATTCCTCTCTCCTGTTGTTATGGAGTGAGCTGATTAACCAATAGGAGTGTTGGCACTGCTGGCACTACCTGCTATGCAGCTGAGACTTGAATGTACCCAGATTATCCATCTATCACATCTTCATAGAACTAGAGCAGAGGTCTTTGCCCCGATAGTTCTGAACATTTTTTCCTTTCTTACAGTCTTTTTTTTGAGGCTAACAGATCATTCATTTTTATTATTATTATCATTCTTTTTTGTGTGTGTGAATTAGTGGCATGGATGGGGCAGAAGCTTCAAGAGAAGAAAATTCCTTAGGATAAGATCAATGCTGGCATCTGCCAAGGAGGGGACGCTATGATCTATAGGCTAACAGGTACTGTATGGTTTTATTGATGCGATAATACAATGCAGGGATGGGGGAAGGAAATAATAACTAATGTCTATAGCAGCAATGGCCCAGGTGTTTTGTGGTAAGGAGCTTGCAGGATTCAAACTATGTAATCTGGATCTAGAATCTGGGTTTGGATCCAGTAGATGAGAGGAGGCTCTCACTGATGGATGAGGGTCTACATCAATCTCAAAGGAGCGAAGTATGTGACTGGTCATGTGCTTGTCGTTATCCTTCCTTTGTCCCCTGTTCATCTAAATCACTGACCTACTTTGGAATGAGAAAGAACCACAAGGAACCATGGCTGTCTTTTTTTGAAGGGAAGAGAAGACAGAGACCAAATATCTGTCACTTTCTTCTCATATTCCTCACACTTGCTTCATCTGCTGACAACATATCTGAGGGTGCTGAGCACGGTGGCTGTGCCTGTAAGCTTCAGCCTATGAATTGGCTGGGGCTAGGGATCGCAGTTCGAGTCCCGCCTGGGGCATGTAGTGAGACCTAGTTCCAAAAAAATAGCTGGGCGTGGTAGTGCGCACCTGTAATCCCAGTTACCTGGGAAGCTGAAGCTGGGGACTGCTTGAGTCTGTGGTACCCCGGGCAACGTGAGTCTACAGTTCCACAGGCAAAAATAGCAAGACCTAGTCTCAAAAAAACAAAAACAAACAAACAAAAACATATCTGACAGTGTTTTGTACTTATCAAGTGAGAGGTGAGACTCACTCACAGGATGCTGATTGTGTGACAGGGATGGGGCTGGATGTGAACCCCATACTTACCAAACTGATGTCACGTCATGCCAGGGCCCTTACTTTGGGCACTTTCTACTTATTTAAGAATTTTTTTAGTAGAAATTGTTGATGGAGCATAATCATTCAAGTAGATCAAAGTTAAGTTCTTATCAGGGAAAGAGAGGTTGGGGTCTCACATGTGGATGGCTCCTGCCTGAGAAGTCTTGCTGGACATGTATTTGTTTCTTTCAGCACTGGTCTGACTCCTTGTTTGAACACTCAAGTGTTTGGTGTTGTCTTAATGACAATATCACTAAATGCTATCGCCAGGAGTTCCAGTTTAGTTTAACACCATCAACTTTTATTTCACACTTTCAGAAAGAGCAAGGCAATTTCAGGTCCAGCAGGGTTGAATGAGTGGTATCTGTGTTCAAAAACAAGATTGGCAGGGACTCTGTCTTTCTCAAAACAGGATCCCGAAGATACCCTGGTCATGGACATTGACAACGTGGAGGAACGTGTGTGGGAGATTTTTTTTGAATTATTATTTTTTCATTTTCGTACATTGGTCATATTTGTATAGTTATTATTCCCTTTATGGCCCTCTCTACATCTTCCTCCCCATCCCCTCCTCCCTTCCTTCCTCCGGTTACTCCAACTCCTCTCTCACTCTAAGTCTTGGTTTGACACTTGGCTCACTGGTCTCTTGCTCCTGGAGTAACATCCTCTTTTCCTGGGTGAAAACCTTTGCTCCTGGAATACAGCCCTCCAGGCTGCTGGGATCTCCAGGGTTTTCTGTGAGGTGGGCAGCCAGACCTTGCACATCAGGAACCTCTCGTAGGGGGTGTGTGTGTGTGGCTTGGTTCTCCAAGCTCCTATGTTGTGGTGCTGCCTATGGTGGAGGTGACGGTCATGTTGGCTGTCTCCTTTCCAATGTCTGTGCCTTGGTGCCGCTTCTGTACTATATGGTACTGGTATCCTGGGTTGGGAATCCAACTCTCAGCCACTGGCTGTACATATGTTCCTGGTGGGAACAAACTCCAGCAGGTGGTTGATTCAGTTCCTCTCTTTTCTCATGGTTTACAGTTCTGTCATAGTGCTGCAGCCATACCTATGTGGCATTTTGTCCCTGTTGTTAGAAAAGGAGGGAGCTTCACTCACATTGCACACATCCCCGGACTAGAAACTTGGCTCCCTGGTCCTGGAGACATTGTAGGTGGAGCTCTATGACAGGTCACCACTATAGTTAGTGTCTAGCCTTGTCTCTTGTGGTTCCAGCTATGCTGTCTTCCAGTCTTATCCAGGTGTTGAATGTACCCAGTGCCATTATTTGCTCCTTTTCTCTCCTGGATGTCTGCAGTTGGATTGATGGTTTTCTCCTTCTTCGTGCAAATCTGATTGAGGTAAAAGTAAACTGGAGGACCCCCCGAAAGCCCAAGCCCTGCAGAGCTTGCCCAGCCCCCTCTCCTCACCACCCACCCCTATGTGGGAGATTTTTATGAACCAGTTCTGGAAGCTGTCCTCATCGCTTCTGCTCACTATCCATTAACTGAAAGTCATAAGGCTACACCTTAGAGCAAGAGCGTCTAGGAAAGGCACCCAACTGTGTATTCATAAAGAAGAAATTGGTTTTCCCCTTTCTTTTTCTGTCTTTTGGTTTTGTGGGGTTTTTTTTAGAGGGGGGTGGGAGGTTGTCTTTTGTAATTTGTTGTAGGTGTTTTAAGGACTGAGATAAATGTATAAGTAGAATCTTCTATCATGATCCATCAACAGTGTTAGTCCTAAGATAAAAATAATTCATAATTCATTTTTATAGAGAAGTTATTAAGTTCCAAACCATACTAAGTCCATTACCTTCACGGTCTCATTTAACCGTATGGCTGCCTTGCATATAGGTTTTAAGGTATATCAACAATTAATTAAAGGATGATACAGTTCTGTTCTTCAACTAATAAATGTACCCCTGTAGGTTATTTCTTCACCCTTCTTCCCCCTACTGTGCGTCCCAGAGCTTGGCTTCCATGAATGATGTACCCCATCTTTTTGGTCCTCTGACCTCTGTTTGGATTTGGTCAATGGAATGACTAGTAGGACATCAGCGTTGGGTGTCATTGTTTCCCAGTTGCCTTGTGTTTCGTGACTGTGTTCCTTTATCAGTAGCCACAATTCTCCTCAGGCAGGCACTTCCTTATGTTTACACCAGGTTTCTTTAAGATGGCCCTCTTTTTGCCCTTCAGGTGGGGGACGACCCAGGTTTCTTGTCACTGACAGTCACTTGGTGCTACACCAGCACATCACTGGTCCTTTGTCTCTTCCTAAGCATTGTAAATCACTCCTTCCCGACGAGATCGAGCGCGTTTAGGGTGGTATGGCCGTAGACTAAATCACTCCTTCCATAAACTCTATTCAGTTGTCTTTCAGAGAGCATCATCTGTTTCCTACTAATTCAGTTGATTCAGCTAGAAATTGAGAACTTAAAACACACTCCACCTTCCCAGTGTCTTTAGAGAAAGAGCCCAGTTTGATCATTTACTAGTTAAGTGATCTTAAGCAGGTTACTTAACCTCTCTGAGTTGTAGTTTACTCATCTATAAAACAAAAGATAATGTATTTGTGAGAATTAAAAAGAATTAACTTTTGTCAGCCACCTAGCCCAGTGTTCGGCACATACTGGCAATTAAAAGAATTAGAAATGGCAAATGATGTCATGGAAATATGTCAAAATCAATCATTAAATTATTAAATAAATTTAAATTATATATAATATAAATAAGCTCTAATTGAACAGACAGACATCATTGAATAGATGATAATTCCCAGTGTTGACAATGATGTGGTAGAAAGGCATACCTATAAATTTTAAGTATAAAATTTGGTAAAGTCTTTCTGATAACCCTCACCTATAAGCATACAAAGTCTTAAAAAATTATATTCTCTTTGATTCAGCAAACCCAGCAATTTTAGAAGTTTATACCATAGTTTTTAACAGTTAAAAATTGAAAATAACAAATGTTCAAAAAGAAGGCATTGGTTAAATAAGCTTAACAACATCTAAACTGTGACAAGTAGATGAATATGATTCATCTAGGAAGATAACCATAGCACATTCGTAAATAAAAAGTCAGTTACAAAAGGGGTATTGATCATTATTCCATATTTTTGTAAAACTGGAAAAAGCAGAAAAAAATGAAGATGTATTTAAAACATCAATTTTGATTATTTCTAGACTGTAGGATTATGGATGATAACCCTCTCACCCTCCTTTTCTGTCTCAACTAACTATTCTGTAATGACTAGTCTATAGAACACAGCAGCACTCAGACTGACCTTTGCCACAAGTAACAAAAATCCACACAATAGTGGTTCCATAGCTCAACAAAACCTGGACCAAAGTCTGAAATGCTCTCCTTCATGTTCTTAAGGTGGTGAGTGCACCTCCAATGTTCAGAGAAAAAAGGAAAAAACGCATGCCTGTGTGAGGCAAACAAGACAGATTTATGTCACGCTGTGACCAAGTGCAATTTTCATGAAAAGGAAGGTTCCATGTTCCCTGTCTGCCTAAAGAAGGATGGAGCGGAGAGCGAGAAGACTAGGAGGAGGAGACACATGGAAAATCATGTCGAGTGGGGTGTGCTTGCTTTCCCGCTGTGGCTGTGCACCAGGGACTTGGGAGATATAGAAGGAGACAGGTGAAGTTGAGACATGTAGAGATACTTGGAAGAGGTGTGGGTGAGGGAACCAGTGGGGAGGCTGCCCATGACAGCCATTACCTTGATTTATGCTTGAGTTTTGTTCCTTTCATTCCAACTCTGTGCTTCATTCCAAGCCCTTCTGTGCTTTCCCTATGGTACCCCATCTGAAGGTGTCTTAGACTTGTGGCAAGTTTTCAGGTCCTAGTAGCCTTGCTTTGGGCCAATCCTATTTGGATGGGCATGCACCCATGAGGGGGATAGCTAATTTGGGGTGTTTTACTGTGAAACTATTATTGTATTTTGTTGTCTTCTCTCTCAGTTCATACTACCTTAAGTTTCTGCCCTTTGAGTATGCTTGGTCTTTATGCAGTAGATAGCAGACCCCATTCAAAACATACAAGTTCGGGTGTCCCTAAGTCCACCCTCTTACCACATGACCATCCGAGCTGGCAATTAGAAGTGAGAGGGGGTTTGGTAAATGGGCCTGAGTCAGACATTTTGCAATGTTTGCCACAAACACAGAATACCTTAGTAATTTTTTAAAAATTATTGAAATTTTAAGACATTATTCTTTTTTCAATAACTTTAATGGTTTCCTACTTCTGCCACGCTCCCATCCAGTCGGGTTGCCACAGCCAACAAATTCTCATTCACAGAACCAAGGAGGTAAAACGAATGAAGACATCTGAGGGGGGCTGCACGCTCCCAGGTGGTGGGAATGGAGAGATGGGCAGAACGCCAGAGGCCTGGGAAATTGACTTGTTACTTACTCGAGCCATCTCATCTAGGTCTTTCTGGCTGAGGTTATGGATGCACAAAGATTATCAACAGAGACATTTGCAAATTCAGTACATCTGGTACAGCTGTTATTTTCACAGTGTATAGAAGCAGTCCTGATGTTTTCCCCAGTTTCCTTCGTCAGCAGTTACCTTCATCTCTTTATTCCGAAATAAAGAAAATACCAGTGATACACAGAGAGGTACAGGACTAGATCGTGTTCAAATCCAGGCATACCACTTACCTGTTATGTGACCTTGGAACAGTTACTTCACCTCTCTATTTTTCTGTTTCCTCAACTCTAAAGTGGGATAATAATAGTATACATTTCATAGGTTGTTATGAAATATTAGATGAGTCAGTATTTGTCAAACGCTTAGAATATGCCTATCACTCACGGGGCTGCAAAAATATCTGCTTAGAAAATAAATAAATACGAGAAAGGCAAAAACAGCAATCAGTTGCCTGAACCCTATTTGTCTGAAGTCACTTGCCATAAAATAGAGACATAGAAAGCTATAACGAAGGGTGAAAGCTTCTTTTCTCCCTGCTGCCCAGTCTATTTGATCACAATAACAGGAAAGAGTTACCCATAGGGAGTTAAGAGTCTAGAATACCTACTGAGTGGTAAGGGCTCTTTAAGCAAGCACTTTATGGGTAACACGACATTTATTTAAATCTTGAAAAGCTGGTATGTCACTGTTGCCATTTTACAGATGGGAAAACTAAGTCTCAAAGGGGTGAAGTAATTTGACCACTGTCATTTACCGATGAGGGATGGAGCTGTAATTCAAACCCAAGAGAATCCAAAGCCTGGATTCTTACACAAGAATCTTCTCTCTATATGATGCTAAAAGCTTAACAGCAAACATATCAATCCCTAGATTAAAGATACTCAGGGAGTTTTTAAGAGGTCCTAATAACACATCCTTGCTATCAACCACTTTACTGTTCTATATTTAGTTGGTCAAGTTAGAATCTTTGCATATTGTAGGTGTTTTTTTGTTGTTTTGTTTTGTTTTATTTTTACAATAGAGTACATCTCTATTGTTGTATAGGAGAGCAAAAATTTACCACCTTAAAACAGGTCTTTAGTCAAAGGTTGATCTTATGGAATAAGCTCAAAGGCTGGGAGAGAATTGCCTTTGAAAAAGACATTTATACACAAATTTCTCTCTGTAAGGGTGTCTCCCTCACTGTACTACATAGTCTTAACCTTCACTTAACTCTGCATACCTCCTTTTTGTACCTTCTTTGGTAAACTCCTTAACTTACCTTCTCCTTTCTTTTTCTCAACTTCTTTTGTCTTAGCTAAGCTACATAAGATAGAATCTATTAGGTCTAGAGGGGTTATGTAAAACATTAAATTTCTCTTACTTACTTGCTTCTGTTTGACTATTCTTCTGATACATGATTATTTCCAGTTTAGAAGAATCCAGAGGGCTATAGGATGATTTCCTTTGCACCCCAACATTTTAAAAAAATACTGAGTATTTAGCTAAAAATTTTTATTTTGGTAAGGGAAATGTTGGGTTTTTTTAATGTAATTCACTATCTAAAAATTTCTGACTACCTTCTAAAATAGCTGAAAGTCAGTAATCCTAGCAATAAAATGACCTTTTGGTTGCCAATTTTAGGCTTATTGTATTGAAATTCAAACTTTGACATAGGCCATCTGAAATCATCAATAATTAATACCACGGAGATCCTGCAGGTCCAAGTTCCTCCATGAGCAGTCACAGAATTCCTTTCTGGTCTGATTTAGGGATGTCACTTTTGCAAGTGCCAGTTCCAAAGAGGTACAACCAGAGATTATTCAATGGTTTTATTCATGACTATGACCAAGTTGAAACCAAGTAGCACACTGAAAAAGAGTCTCTGCTCTTTCCCTTTAAGAAAAAAAAATCACTAAGCCCCACCCAACCCCACCCTTAGCTTCTAAAGTTCTGGAGTCAGTGGTGCAAGAGATAGAGCCAAGATAAAAAGAATTGAAAACAAAATGAACCTTTTTAAAAAAAACTTTTGTTCCCAGCTCTTATACCCTCCCCCACCTAAACTGCAGAGCTGGGGATCTGACTCATTGCCCCCACAGGGGTCTCTCCAGGGCCCTGGGCTGACCATGTGAAGACTGAAGCTTGTTGCAGGTCAGTCCAGGTGCCCACGGGACAATTAACCCCTTCAGAAGAAGATATGTGCTAGTCTCCACAGCCCCACCTCCCTAACTGCCGGGTGCTAATCTTTCCCCCTTTTATGCATTTGGCTCCTTAATAGTTCTAATTCTTCTGCCAGAGGGTTAGACGGTGCAAATAGCCAAGAAGCAGCTGCAAGGAAGCTCTGAAGTGCATATCTTGTGGGTAGGGCTGGTGTAGGCAGGAGAGACTGGGAGAGAGATTAGGTGAAACATTAACCATGGCCTTTTGGATTCAGTCCAGTGTCTTTCAATTATTTCTTTATGTGCTTTTGGTCCTGGGCTTATTTGGCATGGGACAGGCATCCATTAGAAGATTTCACAATGATTTGCCATGTTACAGTTCTAAACAGATGTGAACTCGTCACCAAAGGAAATTTATGTTTTACCATCTTTTTCCCCACCTCTCCCTAGGGAGCTTCAGGGAAAAGCACTCCAAGTGAATTAATCAAAATGACTAGGTAATGCTCTAAAAATAATAAACGCTGCTATAGTCTGGATCTCTTTCAAGTTTGAGCTCATTTTGTGAGCTTGAAGATCCATATGTCAAGTCATATAGATATATAATTTTTTATTAGCGTGAAGTGGACAATTGTATTGGGACAGATAAGTTATTAAGACACATAAATGCAATTACTCTCATAATACTAGACTGCATTTTAACTAAGTTAATTAAGCAACTCGGCCATGGTGGGGGCAAAGGGTAGGTGCCTTAATGATTCTTTAACTTGCTTCCACAAGCCAGTCACACAAATTAGGACAGGCTACAGACTTTGGGATCTGAAATCAAGGCAGCGTAGAAATGATAATGCACAGTTAGAATTATAACACAAATGGAAAATACATATAGTGTCTCATTGGACTTCCCTCAGCTACGATAGCACAAATTGCCCTGTTGTTAGGCAAAGGCAGAAGGGCCAGAAACATTTGAGAACTGATTTCAAAAAAACTTAGTGGGTGATAATGAAAAAACAAGCAGCTATTGCTATCATCATATTTTCAAAATACCTTTTGAGAGATCAGTTCCAAAAGAATGGTTTTCTTTGAAAAGAAAGTTGTAGCTAAGTCCTGACCTCTCAAAGACTTTCTCCATCACTGAAATGAGATTTGACAAACTCTAGGGGGAAGTTGAAAAGGGAAAGTTATAGTGGAAAAAAAAAAAAAGAAAAAAACGGTGGTGGGATAGTTTTCTTCTTCTTAACTATGCAGTTCTTTGATTTTCAGTGGAATTCCATCCATAACATATGCCCCAATATCTAAGAGCAAGGTGTTTTTGAAAGATCTGGGTTCAAACCATTCACAGTCCTTCATGATAATTTATCCATGTCAGGCATGGCTACTGGGCCAGAAAGACTGTAATAAATAAAAAATATTGGAACCTGGACGGCCCAGACTTCTTATGTACATTTTTTGTCTCTAGGCCCTGCATTTACTAGGCTAAATAACAAGGATCATTCCAACTTATGAAATGTCATCCAACCTCAGAAAGCTTCTTCCATAATTCCCAGGTCTTCATCTCCAAAAAGGGTAGATTGCTGCGTTACTAATCCCAGCCTACTTTAGCCGACCTCCATTAATCATGGCTGGCAGGAGAGACTGGAGGGTCATGGGTAATTGAATTCCAGCCAACCTTCAAACCTAATTTCGGTCAACCCTTTGACCTCTCTCCTGACCAAATCTGCTGCCAGAGCTAGTAAATAAATATTGCTTTTCAATTAGAAGGAGCCTTTTTTGAGTGCCTACTATGTGTTAGCTTTGTGAGAGAGGCCTCCATTATCTTACTTCATTCATTCATTCTGTCAACACTTCAATCTGAACCCAGTCACAAGGAATTAACAGATAGTGGAGATGAATGTAAAGGTCATCTTGGGGTCAGTCCAGTGGGGGAAATGTATGCTCTGCAGACACCCTGACTTCCTATCTGCGAAGGGAGATAGATCTTTAGCTCTGACAGAAAGCCTGAAGCTCCTTGCACACAGGAAAATAGAATAATAAACACATTCTTTTTCTCAAAAAGAAGCCAGGTAGGATCTTCAGATTTCAAAGACTTTCTTTCACATCTTCCCTCTGCCATATTTCATGTGCAATGTTAGGTGTGTTATTTAACTTCTCTGGACCTAATTTGTGATGAGGGTAGAGTATGGGCATGGGGTTGGAGCCAGAAGGTAGTAGCTAACACAACTAGGCTATTGTAAGGATTTGGGATTAAGTGATAGCATGTGTAGGGAAGCACCCAGTGAAAAGGATGTTTCCTCACCCTAGGGATCTTTACTAATTATTCTCACACTCATTATTAAAGCTGCCAACCAGCGATGAGAACAGTAAAAAAGCAAGGCTGGAGTTCAAAGGCCTTGATCGACAGTCTGTGCTGTGATTTTAAGTCATGAACGTGAACTTTGCTTCATTTATTTTCTTTGGTAAGTCTCTGGGTCACCACCATGTCTGCTGAGTGTATACATGATCTGGATTTTGTTGCCAAAATGGCTCCTCTAGCATTTCAGTCTCCCGAGGACACCCTGAGTGCCCCCATCATGGCTCATCCTTAGCCAGTTCACCAGTAACTAGTCATTTTTAACTCTCACCAGTCCTCGAGTCCACAATAAAACTTTCACTGACTGCAGACAATAGGCTTGGCAACAACACTTTTCAGGAACTATGAGTCAAGGATATGGCAGGGCTCATTCTGGGAAAAAAAAATGGGCTTGAATAATTTACTTTCTCTTTTTCATTTTGAAATGATATGAGGCTGCTAAGATTTCATAAGCAGCAAGGGAGAGCTGCGTGGTGAGGCTGGGTTTAAATGGTGCTGTTAATGAAATTATCTGCCGATGCTGGATAACTGTCTTCTGCCCAGAGATAATTACCCAAGCCAAGATGAGGTATCATCGAAGATAAACACTGAAGCAGAGACCTCAATGTTTATTTTCCATGCTGCAGTCTAATCTCCCTCACTGTTTAACTTCATCAGCATCACGGCTAACCCGGGGGCCACACAATTTCACTTAAAAGAAAGAAATGAAATAACCGGAACATGCTTGCAATTGTAAACAAAGTTGCAGGAGATGTGGGTTGAGATGGTTTGGCTGCTCTCCTCAGTGGGAAACAAGTGTTCACCGTTCCCCTCTCTCCCTGTGTGATCAAAAAGCGAGAGCAGCATTTGCCGAATGCTTGCTGTGGCCGCGCTCTGCATCCAGCTTTTTATCTGCCCTGTTCCTGTTCATCTTCAAGCACAGTTCCGTGAGCTAAGGACCAGCAGAGGAAATTGGGTGTCAGGGAAGTTAAGTAACTGGTCCAAGGTGATGCACTAGCGAGCGATGTTGTGACGATCTCAGTTCCGGTCGAGCAGCACCAGCTGTTCACAGAAGATCATCAGAACCTGCATATCCCCCGACTCCTAAACTTTGCAGATAAGGACAGGCAGCTTTATTACCTCTCCAGCTGCCCTCGCTATCGTTACTGGAAAAGCTGCCAAATCTCCCATCCGGTCCTTAGTCTGGTTCTATATTTCTGTTTTATTGAGAAAGGATTTGTAGTCAAGCCCGTGTGGTCAGCAGAGCCTTGTAACTCACCCCTAAAGACCTTCACGTTGGCCTGGTTCCCTGCCTTTTCCAGCCAATCTGTAAGCAATCACTGTCTCCTCCCTCTAGGCGCTTGTCTCCCCAAACTTATTATTATGAAAATGACATACAGAAATCCCAGAAGAATATTTGAGCGCACATCTGTTCAGCCTCCACCAAACTCAACAATTGTTAAGATTTTACCATAATTGATTTACTAATCGATCAATCTTGCTATTTTTCTTTTGGAAACTTTGGGAAATGAGTTTCAGAAACCATGACACACTGGTTCAGCCAAGCATCTTTTAAGAATATGGGGCATTTCTTACACGACCACATTACCAAGATCAGACCTAAGGAAATTAACCATAATTCCTTAATATCATCTGTTATCCGGGTCATATTCAAATTTCTCCACCATTCCCTCGCTTTCTTTGACAGCTGTGTTTTAAGAAAATCAAGTTGCTTGATTTGTATTACTAGCACCCTCTCTTTAGGACTTGTGAGAGAGTCTTCTCCATTCTTATTTTTTCTTCTCCATTCTTATTTTTTCTCTGCTATGTTTAGTGAACAGAAAAGATTTCAACACATCCAGTCATTCATTTGATCTCTCATTTGATACACTTTTGGACTCCCAGGAGGAACTGGAAACTGGACTAGCAAGTGGGGTTGTAGAAGTGAACTGAACGTGGTTCTGGTTATGGTGGGGGTAGAGGGTGGGGAATCCAAATATCCAAATGAGTGTGAACTGCTGTCAGAGATAGGTGGAAAAGGAAGTACTGGAATCTTCCTGCAACCCACCACCAATGGGAATTCTGAGAGAATGGTTGAAGACATATGAATGGGTCCCTTCCTCCAAGGAGTATTCTTCATTGTCCTGAAATCCCTACCAGGATGGAACTACTAGAATAGCTAGAGCTGTTTCCTGTTTTCCTACCAAGTCCTTTAGATATTTCTAAAATCATTAAAAAGTCTAGCTATACAGCACTATTTACAATAACCAGGATTTGGAACTAACCCCATATGTCCCCCAACTGACGAATGCATGAAAAGGTTATGGTATATT
Organism: Uropsilus gracilis; assembly: GCA_004024945.1. NCBI lineage: Eukaryota > Metazoa > Chordata > Mammalia > Eulipotyphla > Talpidae > Uropsilus > Uropsilus gracilis. The sequence goes on from PVHY01001343.1 coordinate 80,562, forward strand.
TACACAATGGAATATTATCAGCAATCAAAAAGACAAATTTGATGCATTTGTGATAACATGGATGAACCCAGAAGGATTCATACTAGTGGAAATAAGGCAGAAAGAAAAAGACGAAGAACAGATGACCTCACTTATAGATGGGATGTAGGGGAAACAAACAAAAGGTCAAGAAAAAGTAAAAACTTACAAGTTGACAGCAGAACTGAAGCATACAGTTAGGGAGAGGGAGTGAAGGAGAGGGAAATCAAGGAGTGGATGGGCAAGGTGATGGTTTGCTCCCTTCAGCAGCACATATACTAAAGATCAAGATGATGTTTCATGGGTGATATGGTAGTGGGAGAACCCCAGGGAATACAAGGATGAGATATATATGTATATATATATACATACATACATACACATACATATATACACATATATAAACTTTTAAAATAAAAAACAATGTAAAAAACCTGATTATAACTATTTATTTTCATTGTTTACTTCTATTCTATGTCAATAGAACAACTTCCTCATCTGAAGAATAACACTGCCAACCTTATAAGGCAGTTATATTAGTAGAATGCTAAGAATGTAGCATGTATTTAGACTTTTGATAAATTAGTAAACACAAGGCTTTTTGAGACATTGTGATGAGTCAAAAGAGAGTAAGATTCAAAGCAGGGAGCTTGGGTTACAAAAGGAGAAGAGGATGCTTGACTTGGACTTAAGCAACAATTGAGAAAGGGAGCCCTTGAAGAAATTTTGCAGAGGTCACAGGAAAGTCAGGTTAACTTTGACTACTTGATAATTTTTTGCTTAATGTGGCCTCATGTACTTCCTTTCATCTGAGTTCTAGAAGAACCAACTCTAGTGAACCAACTCTAGAACAACCATGTCATCATTTGTTCTGCACCGTAAAAATATATACATACATACATATACATATATATATACACATATATATATATATTCTTGGAGAAACATTTGTCTGTTGGTCGTCTGTTGAGTTTGTACATGCAGTACACAGAGACACCAATCACTTTGCTTTTGGGATTTATTTTCAAAGATGTTTGTGTGGTGAAGAAACATGCCAGACCATAGAGATAGTTTCTTCTTCCAGAGCAAAAAGCAGAATGCTCATTGTGATTAAGAACTATTAGGGTTCTCTAAGCCCTGGTTCTTCCCTATAACGAAAGTCCCCATATGTACTGTACTACCTCACTTGATCCCTCTTCTCATCACTAATGAAAATTGAGCATCAGAATACTGACACAAACATTGACACTCTGGCTGCTGCTGCTACTGTGAATAATAAACCATCCTTCGTATCTGACCCAGGAGTTTCATTTCTTCAACCAGCATCCCAAGAAACTGGCAGGTGACTTCTTAGTGTGCTAGTAGGTTAACTCTCAGCTTCTTCCAAGCTCTTGCTACAACTGTTACCAGCAGGGTTCCTCCTCCTTTTACAGACCTCCCTCCTGCTTTGGGAGTGAGTGGTCAGTTTCTAGATTACCTGACTCTGTTGATTGGACAAGAAACCAAAGGTAGGTGATCTCAAGGCTGGTTACTGACCCGCAGTTGGTCTAACACACAAGTTTTGTTCATTGGTGGTGGTAATCACTAAACTCCTCTGTCTGTAGAACTTAAACTCAGGATGCAGAAAGTGTATGTGTCTGTAGCAGAAGCAGTGTTGAATGACCCATATAAGCAGAAACAAAGTAGCTGGGGTAGGTTAATGGTAGCACCTTCAAATAACAAGGAAGTTCCATAAGTGAAAGCTCACTGAGAAAAACTGTAAGACTTCCTTTTTAAAAAAAAAAAATAATTTATTTATATAGATTTTACATCATTTTAATCCCAGGGGGTCACCCACCACCTCCCCTCCCTGACCGCTCCAGCTGGTTCCCCTCCTCCCCCGTCCCATTGTGTACTTTCAATTGATTGTCCATGTATTAATGAAACCATTTGGTTTCTGTCTTTTTCCTTCTGACTCGTTTCTGCTAGTATGATTTCTTCTAGGTACATGCATGGTTCTATAAATTCATCAAATATGTCATTTTTAACTGAAGATAATATTCTATTGTGTATATATATATGTATTTATATATGTATATGTGGTATATATGTGGTATATATACCACATCTTTTTCATCCATTCATCTGTTTTGGGACATTTAGGTTGCTTCTGTGTTCTTGCTATTATAAATAATGCTATAATAAACATCCAAGCACAGGTGTCCATTTGTACTCACATTGAGGTCTCCTTAGGGTAGATTCCCAAGACAGCAATTGCTTGGTCAAATGGTAGGTCCATTTTCATTAATTTTAGAGTCCTCCACACAACTTTCCATAATGGCTGGATAAGTTTACATTCCCACCAGCAGTGTAAGAGTGCTCCTTTCTCTGTAAGACTTCCTTATAGTCTCCAGTGTAGTGTTGATGAGCCTGAGTTTTAGTCTGTCCAGGCTATGATAGCAAAGTACCATAAACATGTAACTTAGAACACAGAAATTAATTTCTCACAGTTCTAGGGGCTGGGAAATCTGAGATCAAGGTTGCTGCAATTTGGTGTCTACTGAGAACCAGCTTCCTCATAGAAAGCCGTCTTCTCACTGCAAGCTCATAGACATGTCAAGCTAGTTCTCTGGGGCCCCTTTGATAAAACTCCTGCCTCATAGCACGATCACCTCCCAAAGTCCCAACCTCCTAATACCATCACTTTTGTGGGGACAGGTTATAAAGTCAGAGGCCATTCAGCTGGATCTACCTGCTGCCTTTCTCCTGAAGAAGCCTGATTGCTCAACCATTTCCATTTTCTTTGAGGCCTGCCAAAGAAGTTGAAAGAATCATCTATTATAAGATTTTCCTTGCAATAAAGCAGAGAAAAAGATCTCACTGTTATAAAATGGAATTATTACAGCAACTCCAAACTTTCTTTCCCTTTCTTGCCCAAGCTAATTTACCACCTAGAAATAGCAACTCCATTCTTTTTCCTTTTTTCAACCTCTCACCCTCTCTTCACCCTACTTCCTCCTGCTTTCAGCCCATGTCACCTTTCAAGAACAATAGACTGTACATTTGCCCTCCTGCCAAATGTGCCTATTTGTGATCACAAGCTGGAAAAAAAAGGAAAACACCAAAGAATTTTACCTACATGGCTTCCTTCTTCCTTTCTGACCTAACAAAGCGTCCTGTTCTGACTCCTCAGTGGGTAGTAGCTGGTCACATCCCTATTTGCTGCCCTTTTCCTTTCCTCCTTTGGCCCTACTCTGTGTTGTCCTTGCTCTTGCCTAAGCATCTCACAAGCGTCCTTCATTAACAGGGTGTGGATCTTAGCTCCTGCCTCTTCCAGTGGCACATAGTAGGTGCTCAAAAACTATAACTCCCCAGACTCTTTTACGCCATTCTCTATCTACATCATCCTAAACTTTCTTTTCCACAATCTTCTGTCTCTTTTCATATTTAAAGTGTACCCAATAAAGAATCTAATAAAAGCAAATAAAAGCAAGAACTAAAGCCCACTGAACACAGCAAAATTGTATTTTCTAAACAATTTTCTATACACTGTATGCTTTTGGTGAATGGTTTTATAGATGACAGCGGTATTCTAGCAAGTGTTTATAGGACAAAAGACTTGTGTTTTTACAGCCTTTTGCTCCTTGAACATTTAGATTTGTTGTCAGGCAATCTCTCTTACCAACACACAACACAGAATTAATTTTGCATGACTAAGTTGAGAGCCATAGCAAAGCATTTAGATGACCAATATTGACATGTTGCCTTAGTGAAATATTTCTTTTTCAGGTAGTGGTGCTAGTCAAGTGTGAGTCAGTTGGCTGAGCTTAGGCAGAGACTGACAGCTGGAAACTTATATATATGACAAACTCTCTAGGTTACAGAAGTGGGAGGATGCAGATGTAACACGGAGGGCCATGCAATATGCAATAAGCCCATTGGCATCTGGACGATTGGCAAGACCCAACCCACTGAAAGATCAAGAATTAGACAGCATCCTTTAACAAACAAAAATATTAAGAATATTCTGCTGATATTATATTCCTAAAGTTATGTGAAGATAACTTTTCATACAGCAATAATTTAGTGTCTATATCCATTTACTTTATAATACTCTAACAGAAAAGTCTTAGTCTTATTAGAAAATGGTTTTCTGCAGTGTTCTTTCAGAAAATATACCCTAGTTCTTTCTCATAAAATTCTTCCAGAAAATTCTTAATGCTACAAGAAAACTAAACCAAAAGTAGGCTTGAAAGACACCTATGGAATTTCAAAATGACACAAATTATATGTCAACATTGTAGAAACATTAGAAAATATAGCCAGAAGATGAAAAAAATTAAAGTTGGCCATGATTTCCTGCCTGGATAGAATTACTATTAATGTTTTTATATTGTTATTTTAATGTGTGCATATATTTCACACATAAATGAGCACATATTAGCAATTCTCTTAGCTCTTATCAACAACAAAATTATTTACCCACAGTAATTATTGATATCTAGTTTATATCAATGAACCAGAAATTATTTACCAACAGCAAAATTTTAAACAGCTACATGGTATTCCACTGAATAGATGATCTCTAAGCTAATCTATTTTATAACTTAGGCTTTTTTGATTATTTACTGTTATAAAGAATGTCCTGAAAAATATTTTTTAATATATATTTTTATCACTTATCTGACCACAGCTTTGAGATACTTTTCTAAAATTGGTATTTCTAGATCAAATGACCAGCATATATTTAGGAATTAGACATATATTGCAACCAAATCTTCCAGAAAGTCTCAACCAACTTATAGCCTCAGCAGTAGTCAGATTAGAATTTAAGCAAAATTTTCAGGTCAAGCTCAGTCCTAAGGTGCTTAGGAATTACTTCCTGCTAAAAACAGCTTCATGATGACTTGCTATAGGTAAAGCACAGGAGATGCAAGCTTTTCCTTCAATGGTCTCTGCTACATCAATTCCATCATAAAGCAAGAGCATCCTTGCAATTCTGTCATAAAGCAAGAACATCCTTGGTTACAGAGCAAGCCAAACCTGAGAGCTTTCAAAATCTTAAAGAGGTAAACCAAGTGCAATCATACTTCATTAGAAACATAAGTTATCATAGATAAGTTCATCATTTTTTAATGCTGCATAATGAATTCCCACTAACTTAGTGATGCAGCAAAGCAATGCACACTACTGACTCCCAGTGTATGGCAGTCAGGAGCCTGAACACACATTATCTGGGGCTTCTGAAAAGCCACCATCAAGGTGTGGGCCAGGGTTGGGTTCTCATTTGGAGACTCAGCATGGCAAACAGGTGCATATAGTGTGAATATAGTAGCACATAGGTGAATATAGTAGCATTAATTCTTTTCTTTCAGCTGGCTGCTTCAGATGCTTGATTTTTCAAAACCAGCAAGGAGAGCCAGACTCTAGGGTATATTTGCCAACAAGAATGTCTTATAGAGGTAATGACACCATGGCAGTGACAGTGACGTGGTAGTTTTGGCTTGACATAATTCTGACAAGGACATCCCATCACTTTGCTATTTTCTATTGTTTGGAAACAAGTGACAAGATCTAATGATTCTCAAGGGCAGGAGATCAACGAGGGCCTGAACACCAGGAGTCAGGGACCTTGACGACCACCTTAAAGTCTGTTCATCATAGTCACCAACTCTTTAATCTTTGTCCTTAAAGTGTTTTCCACATGAGTAATCAAGGAAGCCAAAGACTTGCGAAAATATAAAGTCTGAAACTTAATGACCTAAGAATATTCATTCTATGTCTCTCATTCCAACTGGAGGTAGAAAACATAGCATTCTATAAACAATACTTGGCCCTTGATAAATGTGGCATCTTCAAAGGTGTGCCCTGGAGCATGTGTTTTATGTTTTCCTGGAAATTCGGTCCTATATCCCTGTGACTAAGTTATTTTCTTCCAATTTCATCTTGTGGAATGAGGTGGCGTATTCCCAAACCCATGTCACAGTGACCACAGTTGAGACATTTTCCATGTGAAACTGTGCTAGCTATTCTTATGTCTTTAATTACTATGTCTCCCCCAAGACCAAGCCAGGAGTCTCCACAGCCCTTTACAAAATGTAAAAAGTACAAAGGGAGGCAGGCAGTTAAAAATATTCTTTAAAAAAGATATATGAATCATGTTGTTAAAAATGAGCACTAGAGGAGGTCTCTGGATGTCCACACTTGTATCTTCCCTTTTTTTCAATCTCTAAGGAGACTTGCTTTCCAGTCTTTTTACCTTCTCTTTACCCCCCAATTAATTCCTGCAATAATTGTTTAACAGCTACCATAGAACCCTTTCTTAGGAAAACATGGTGCATGTAAAGTATCTTGTAGCACTCTCATAATAACAGCATTTGAGATTGCATCAAAACTTGGGAAGGGAAGAGAGGAATGGGGAGAAGATTGCTCTTAAAGCATTTAATCCTTCGCTTCCTTCTCTGCCTCCCACAGGTTCCCTTCCCTGACCTACAGTTGGAGAAAGACAAATGGTGGTAATCTCTGGTGAGCAGGGGAATGCCTGGAAGGAGTATGTGCTTCAGTCACTCAGTGACTACTGCAGCGATTCTGCAAAGCCTAAATTGTGTACAAGTGCTTCATGAATCAAGTTATTCCTTCTAAAGGAACAGAAGTTAAATTCTGCACACACACACAGTAAGGAGAACCGAACTCTTCATTAATAGGGGACACAAACGAGGAACTAGGGAGGGGAACACAATGTCCTTGGATTAAAAAGGGGGTTGGGACTAGGAATCTGGCAGGGGTAGGGGGGTGTTGTGCAGTAACTGTTGCTCTATAGTTTATCCATGGAATTTCTTCAGTGTTAGAAGGAATTCTTGATGAAGACTGGCGTTCTTATTTAAGCTCAGCTTATTTAAGTGTTGCATCAGCCTGAGCCCTCAATTATTATTACATGTAAGCACACATTAGCATGCATCTCCTAGAGCTACTCAAGCAAACTGGGTGGGTTAAAAAAAAAAAAAAAAAAAAAAAAACCAGACATATATTTTCTTACTCATCTGAAGGCTAGAAGTCCAAAAGCAAGGTATCAGCAGGACTATGGTTGCTCTGGCACCTATAAGGGAAAGCTTTTTTGTCTCTTACTAGCTGCTGTTGGTTGCTAGGAATTCTTAGCATTCCAGTGTTCTTTGGCTTGCAGATGCATCATTTCATTCCATGCCTCTGACTTCACAGGAGTCTTTTTCATTTCCTCCTCTTCCCCCTCACCTTCTTTCCCCTCCCCCACCATCCCTTTCCCCCTCCACCCCATCTTTCTCTTCTTCTTTTCCCTTTTCTTCCTCAGTCTTTCCCATTCTCTTCCCCTCCCCCAGTCACTCTCTCCTATGTATCATCTCATCTATTGTAAGGACACCAATCATATTGGTTTAGGCAGTATCAGTCCAGTTTGACTTCATCTTGACTGACTACATCTACAAAAACCCTATTTCTAAATAAAAGCATGTTCTGAGTTTCCAGGTGAATGTGAATTATGAGATAGGGAGCACTATGCAGCCCAGAACAAAGCAGAGAAACACACAAATTATACTACTACCCAAATAAACTTAATCTTTATTCTTTCTTCAATGACTTAGGCTTGGAAACATAACTAGTGTATTATTCTTCGGGAAAGAATCAATCTGAAACCATCAACTTTTCTAATCCTTTCCTAGCCAGCAGACCTCACCTCAATCAGTGCACTTCTTCAATACATTTCTTCTAGCCTTATTTTCCAAACCACCCCTTTCCTATACAGCTCATACACACATACATCCCTCTGGTCCATTGCCATGCCAGCAGGCAAAGGGAGGTCTCAGTGATGGTTGTCTATACTTGCCTCCAGCACCTGCACAAAAAGCACTTGGCTTCCCATTTTGCAGAAGCAAGACACTGGCCTCATCAGTGTCCAGTATCAAATAGAGGTCTGGTCTATGAGACAAACATCTGTCTGTGGGGTCAGAAGCAGCCCTGGAAGAACTTAAGGCCCTATGGGACATGGAACCATTGTGGTGTGGGCGGAAATTGTACCATGTAGATGACTCTCCACCACCTTAGCTAAGGTCTTTAAAGCAGCTCATCATCCATGTGCCAGAAGATGTCTTAGGCCTTATTTTGCCCAAGTAAAGGTTTTGGTGATTCAGGAAAGATAGAGCTCAGTTTTAGACTTACCCACACCAGACACAGATGTACAAAGAAAATGTAGTTTCTTAACTTTTCACAACTCATTCCAGTTTCCTTAAGTATCCACTGACCCTCACATCACTGACTAATGAAGGATGTGGACAGAAGTGAGTTTTGGTTCAAGCTGGTAGACTCAGGCTATTCCAGTAAACCACCTCTTCTGAGTGAATCATTTTCCAATTTGATGGCATCTAGGCATGTGGAAAGTCAAAGACTTTGGACCAGTGGGAGAAAGTTACCAAGAGGAAAAACCCTTGAGTTGTATTGCTCTTAAGCTACTTGGTGTCTATAGCTTGATGGGCTTGCTCTCAGGAGAAATTGCTCATGAGAAGATCATGGCTGAGATGTGCAGCCAGGGCACTGTGGTTCATATTCTTCAGGCTTCAGTTGTCTCAATACCCTCCTGCTGCCTCAGCCCCATCACAGCCCTGATTGGCATTCTCATTGGAGCTGGGTTGCGTGCTAGTTGTGTTAGTGAAAAGACAAATCAGAAGTTAGCATTCCAGCAATTCCACTTGTGAGAATCTACCCAAAAAACACCAAAACACTAATCCAAAAGGATACCTGTACTCCTATGTTTATCACAGCACTAGGAACAATAACCAGGATATGGAAACAACCCAAATGCCCTAAAGCAGACAAATAGTTCAACAAGATGTGGTATATTTACACAATGAAATATTATTTGACAATCAAAAAAGATAAACTTATGTCATTTGCAGCAGCATGGATAGAGCTAGAAGGAATCATACTAGCAGAAATAAGCCAGAAAGAAAAAGATAAATATTGGGTGGTCTCACTTATATGTGAGATACAGGGCAATCAAAAGGACAAGAAGAAGTTAAGACTAACAAACTGATAACAGAACTAAATCATAAAGTAAGGGAGGGCAAAGAAGGGTGAAATCAGGGGAGGAATGAGCACAAGAAATTAAGATGATGGTTTACTAGTGACATGATGGTGGTCGGGGTGTACAATGATGCAAATATGTGTATGTTTGTACAATCAATAAACAAACAGCAATGTCACTACCAAAATAAAGAGAAAAGAAAAATGTTATAATAAACAAACAAGCAGCAATGTCACTACCAAAATAAAGAGAAAAGAAAAATGTTAGCATTTAGCAAGTCAACAGAAGTTTAAGCAGTGATAGAATTACCATGTATCTGTACTATCCACAATAGTAGCCACAAGTCACATGGTACTATTGAGTCTTTGAAATATGGCTAGTGCTGCTAAGGATCTGATTAAGATACATTCAATTTAGATTAATTTTAAAATCAAATAGTGGCTGCATATTGAACATTTCAATTCCATACCTTACCCTTGTATGATTCCCAAGCCTTTTGGCATTCTGGTGACCTCTAAGAACTTCTTCTCACACTAGTTTCAAAAATAAATCAGAATAGAATGTAAAGCAATTAATTTAATATCAACATTTTTACTTAAGTAAAAATGTTTTAAGTAAATTTTTTGAATTATTTACTTAAAATTTTTGATGATATAGTCTATGCATTTATTAATGAATTAAATATCAGTCTAGCAGTGAGTGTATTCATAACTTTGAATTAGTAATGAACATGAACCATATTTTGAAATACCTGATGCAATGTATTGTGATGTTAGTTACAGGAATGAAACTATGGAAAAGGAACTATGACTTATATTGATGATGAAGTTACTTTTACTGTTAAAACTACTATGGTTTGTTTTTACTCAGAAATTACTGAAAACAAACATGCTAAATTTCCCAACCTCCTGTATTTTCCTCATAAGCCTTTAGAGGAAACAGACCCGGATGAAAATTCCTGCTCTAGACTTATATAAACAAGACAGCTTGTGAGTAAAGTTAATGCATTCAAGAAATGTTGATGGAATGCCTAGTATATGCCAGGAACAGTTCTAGATGTTTGAGTTTCAGTTGTGAATAGATAGACAAAGATGGGGTTTTCAACAAGTTTGTTTCTGTGGAAAAAGTAGAAAATGAATCAAATCAGATAATTTCCAATGGTAGTTGATGCCATGAAGAAAATATAGCAGACCAATCAAATAGAAAGTGAGTGGGAGAGTGGGGTTATTTTAGTTTGGGTGATGAGCAAGAACATGGGAGCTGAGGTTTAAATGGAAGGATCTAGCAATACAAAACTGGAGACAGAACCTTCTGCACATGGGAACAGTAAATATATAGACCTTAGCCTTAAGAGAGCTTGGTGTGATCAGAGCAATATAATCAAGCAGGGACAGCAATAGTAGAAGAACTGAGATCAGAGAAATGAGGAAGACCCACATCAGCGCTAGAATCTGAGTTGTCATCATAAAAGGTTGCAGATTTGGATTTTATTCTAAGTCCAGTTAGAGTAAATAGAAGATTATATAACTCTGGATAAAGAATGGATTAAGGGGTGAAACCCAGGAATTCATGCAGGAATTTGTACTTCATGTTGTACTTCAAATGGAAGGTGATGGTAGCTGATGATGGTGCAGGTCATAATGCAGTTACAGAAAAGTGAATGAATTTAGGACAAATGACCAAATAGAACTGATAAGCCATGAACAGGAAGCACTGAAGAAAGAAAAGAATGACTCAGGGAATCATTGTTTACCTAGATGGGAGAGTGGAAATGTAGGAGATTTGGGAATCAATGTTTCCATTTTTGTCTTATTAATGCCTTTTAAGTATTAAAGTAGAGCTGTTTGGATAGGTGAGTCTGAAGCTTGCTGAAGTACTATAAATATTGGGTTTACCACCTAGCATAGAGATGGTATTAAGTCATGGGATTGAATGAGAGCAACCAAGAATAGTGTTTGTGCAAAAAGACAATTGGAGAGAAAAGAGTGAACTGAATATTTATTTCATATTTATTTCAGATTAGTGATTTGACTATTTTTTAATTGAGATATATATGAGGTATGTATTTTAGGTATGCTTCTAAAAACAGTAAAAACCTGCCAAATGAAAATATTGCTTCTGCTATACATGAAAATTGACTTGGAGTTAAAAACGATAATCCCCCCAATCATCTGATAAAATGCATCTCCCACATTCTCATAACTAACATCATGATGATGCTTGCTGGGCTGTTTGCCCTGTTGGGTTGAATGTCTTTGAATCTCCTTTCTACATTGAAAAAATCTCCCATTTTATGTCTCTCTCCTTCCTGTATAGATTCTCCAGGATAGACAGGAGGTCTGGTCTGATCATCAGATCCCTCATGACAGATCCTGAGCAGGCAAGAAAGGCAAAGAGGCAGAAACCAAATCTAATTCTTCCTGGAGAAGGTTTTGCAACCCCATCCATTCCAAGTTGAAGAATGGCACAGGTCCTTGCAGCCATGTCTAGTGTCCTGTAAGTTATTGTGAAGCACATTGCAGTACTCTTGTCCAGGAGACGCAGGAGTGTCCCCCCTGGAGTGGTTGATGAGTCATCTGGAGCTTTCTTTCTTAGACTACATTCTCCACACTTGGCTTGCTGGCTACCTTGCAGATTCTATGAGCCACTAACTATTATCCTTGAATAAATTCCTCTTCTGCAAAACCAATGTTGATGCTTGGGTTTCCCAAGCAACAGAGAGTTTGGGGTGGAGTAGCCTCAGGATCAGCATCCGTGAAGGGTGAGTGTTGTGGAAGAGGACAGGAAGGACTTGAAATGTGATGTGTTTATAAAGTTATCCTCATCTGGTCCCATAGGGACTTCTAGAGATGGGGGGGGCCTTAGGAGTTACCCTGAATTGAGCCAAGGGGCCTTTTTTATTCCCTTTTTTATCCAGCCACTGGATACAGATGGTCCCAAATAAAAGACATAGCCTTGGCCAAAGAGATTCTCAGAGTAAGCCACTCCTGGTCAGAGATGCACTGGAAACTCAGCAGCCACCAGCCTGCCTAGTCTCTACAACAAACTTTACATTTGCAAATCCATTATTTCCCCGGAATCAAGTAATTTTGATTATTTTCAGTCTGAATGAGAAGCAGAAGTTCAGAAGTATTAAAAGAACTGCCAAAAAGTGACAGGAGGAAATGCATACCTGTCTACAGATTCCAGAGCCTGTTTCTTTGCCTGCACTATATTGAACATTGAACAGAACAGATTCTTAAATATTCTTTCTAAGTTAGGCAGCAGCTGGTTCCACTTTATTGCTCTGGGTACAAGTTCTAGTAAATCCTGTATAATAGATGAATTCATATGCTCTGTCCTTTTAACAGTTTTCTTAATGAGAGTGCCATCCTTTTAAGCAAGGCATTTATATAGCTACTTATTACATTTGAATACAGTGTTAGCATCAATAATCTTAATATAATTTTATGGGTTTCAAAAAGATTGCTTTGCAATGAAGGGAATTTATTTCATCACCAGTATGGAGTTATTCCCATGGATATTTAAGAGCCATTGGTACAGAGATTTGTGAATCTCTGTTAAGAAGGAACAATCCTAAACATGTAAATGGTGGTAGTTCAGCTACTTACTTAACTTTTAGGAATCTCAACTTTTTTATGGATAAAATGGAATCAGCAACTTCCTTGCCTACCAGTCATGGCGTAATTGTCAACACCAAATAGGATATACACAAAGGGGCTTTAAAAAGCATCAAGACAGCCAGGTGTGGTGGTGCGTGCCTGTTGTTCAAGAGATGGGAGGCAAGAGATTTGGGGTCGCTTGAGTTCGCAGGTTCAAGACTATCCCGGGCAACATAGTGAGACCTGGTCTTGAGAAAGCAGCCAGGCACCGTAGCGGGTGCCTGTATTCCCAGCTACCTGTGAGGCTGAGGCTGGGGATCGCTTGAGTCCGCAGTACCCTGAGCAACTTGAGTCTGCGGTACCTTGGGCAACATAGCGAGACCTAGTCTCAAAAAAAAAAAAAAGCATCAAGATGTATAATATACTTTATAGTATATATGCTATACCTCTTGATGCTTTTGCTTTATATATGTATATATATTGAGAGCTATGACCATGGAAGCTTCTGACCTCACTCTCTATGGAGGTGGCACTGGTGATGGTGTTTTAGTGTTAGAGGCATTAGGGTGAACTTAACCTTCTAGGATGCATACCCATGCATGAAAAGCAGAGAGAGATTGTTTAGAAAAGATGATAGAAGATAAGCAGAGCTGAGGACGTGGGCATGGTGACAGTGAAGGACAAAGGACAGATGTGGGACTAATGAGGTAACCTTGACCTTCTTATACCTAAGTGTGCTTCCTCTCCCCTATGCAAGTGGTTGTCCAGGCTTGCACACATTCAACCTAGCCCAAAGCTTCATTCTTCTCTGCATCAGTGTCCAAACAAGTAGTTCTTAAATTAAGCAGATGAATGTGCTGGAAAATCCTCTCTATCCCACAGAAACTGCAACTTTTTTTGTTGGGGTCAGATTTCCTAATGTCCTTTGATATGTTGGAACTTGGTCAACAACAGGTTTCAGCACACAAGATGTATTTATTCATAAGTATATGATGCTATACATATATGATCAGCAGCAGTATAATTTTCATATTTGAAAAGCAGAAATTTATGAAATAGGTCCTATTATCTTTTGGATAATAGTCTATCAGCAGTATTCCACCATTAATCTGCATCATTTTCTTTATTATTACAGATCATAAAACAAAAGGAATATTCATCACTCAACTCATGGAGTGCAACCTATTATATTGTCTACAATACATTCAACTAAAAATTTCAATTATTTCAAATCCCACTATTTATTTGCTTCTTTTAAACATATCAGAGATTCAATGTAATCTCAGGAAAGTAGACTTGGAGTCAGTAGCTGAAGAGCAAAAAGATCACTGTCTTTGGATCTGAGAGTGAAACTGTAAATCTGATTCTGGGAAAATTTTGTTCTGGGACTTGGTTTGTCAAGCTTTTAAAATGGGAAAAGTAGCTTCTTCATAAGGCAAACATTCACTGAAACATGTGGATAAAAGACTCTTGGAAAAATTGCTCAGGCTTTATTGGTTATGTTTTATAACCATAGAGCGCTATCTTCATTTTGGACATCTCATTGATATTGGAAAACCTCAAGTATATTCTTACCACCAATGATGATTTGCAAACATCTTAGCTACCGATCAAGGAACTGGAGAGATTTCATGTCCGTCTTGGCTTGCTTCCCTTCCTCTCTAGTTTTAATATTTAATTTAATTGTGACGAACCTCATCTTAACTGACCTCTCGCTGAAAGATTAAAACGTAGAGCCATTGCCAATTTGAAGTCCATCTAACTGCTCTCCAAAGAGAATGACTTTAATGTACCCTAATGTATCCAAAGAATATAAGCCATGGGAAGGCTTAAGGGAAGTGTGGAACAATCTTAGATCTCTGTCTGAAGAGGAAAATGCAAGAATTAGAGCAAAAGATAAAGTATCAGTGATTTTTCGAAATCACAGTCTGAGATTGTATACCCATGGAAGCCTAAAACTGAATGTTGTTATCTTTTTGACCCAGTGAGGGGTTAAATCTCAAAGCAATACATCTGGGAGGTAGCAATGTGAAAATCTATACATATTCTATCAGATGACACCTACCTTTCACTAAGAGTCTGTTGGGGGTTGTAGGAAAACAATAATTAAAATCACTTTTTCTTGCCTGTGAATGAATTGAGAGGTTAAGGCAGGTAACAAGTTTAAGGCAGGTAGAGAACCAAAACTCCCCTTTCTTAGTGAGAATGTGACCATTATGAATGTAACTAATAATGACTAATTGAACTTCCTAGTAATTGTTAATATTTACAAACTCATCTTTATCAATAAGCAAATGGAATTCCTCCCGCAGGTTTCTTCCATAACTGACAACAGTGGTGACTTATGTTCTCGGGAAGTGGCTCCAACCCAAGAAAAAGAGAAAGGTTTTGGGAATACATGCCCTGGCTCCCCTTTCAAACTCACGCTGTGGAATAATAGGGATGGAGAGCAGAGAGAACTCAAGAATGCTGTTCTACTTGAGGTCCCTCCCCACACACAGAAATGTCAAGTCTGGGAAAGAAGCATTTCTCTCTTCCAAATCTACCATTTTCTCAGCCTAAAGTAAATTCCTGTAAGAGGAGTTGACTCTGAAATCCACTGTTTCGTGCTATTGTGCTTCTGAAAGATGATGACTCAGAGGAAACATCCATATTTTAGGAAACTTATATATTGCAAAATATTTGGCTGCCACATGTTCCATCTCTGTTCTTACAGCGCATTCTCCTCAAGGCCATCTACCCTGCTAATTATAAAACCATCCATCAACCTGAGTATAGTGACAATAGTTGAAGAGCCGTTGGAAATCGAGGGATTGAGCAGTGGCAGCTTTCCAGCTCACGGAGTCAACACTGCGAAACACTTTGCAAGATGGCACACTTTTTTCTGTCTCCGCCTGGATGTTTCTTAGTGTTCCTGAGTCTCCTGGCAGAAGTCCTATTTTATTCAGAAAAACCATATGAAACTCATTCCCGTTGTTGCCAAAATAAATTGTTAATCATATCAGATGTAGCACCAATGAGTGTTCCATCATAGTCAATTTTCTCTTTTGTAACTGTTCCCCTTGGCTTCATTCAGGGCCTGCCAAGAGGCAAGGAAGTCCGTACTGTGCATGCCACATCTCGTTATCTGCCGGAGGACAGAGGACAATGGGGAATGTGCGCAGGGTCAGGGAGAGGGTACACTTAGAGCTAACGAGAGATGGTTATGACAGCCCAATTTCAGATCTTCCTGTAAGGATATAAGAGTTGGGATCCTCAACTATATCTATTATAGCTGGAAATCATGAGAACCTTCATGAGTGAAGGCTCAATTTTCAGAGTGGGGATGACTGATAGGATTTGTGCCTGTTTCAAAAATGGCTTCTTGAGATGCAGACACTGTTTTAAGTGACTTCAAATGATTCTACTGTCCGGTTCGATGAAGTGGAACCAGGTTAACCTGGGAACTTAGTCATCTGGTCTGTTTCTGAATTAGAGTAGAGAGAAAGAAGTAAATGATAACCAGAGAAGTGAAATGTGTTTTTTTTTTAATTTAAAGCCATTTACTTACTTATTTACTTAAAATTTTATTAAATTGCCATCAGTTCACAATACTATGTAAATTTGGAGAGTACAGTTTCACCCTCAGTATATGTATATACCTCATCATACCCACCATCAAAGTTCTAGTGTCATTCACTCTATTAAATTCATGGATCTATATATACATACACACACACATATAACATACACATTATATACACATATATGCACATAATTATACATTATATTAAATATATATTTATTTAATATATTAAATTCATGAAGATATATACACATTATATATACATATATACACATTATCCATAAATATATATTATATATTACACATCATTTTATATATAATATATATATTATGCATTATATATGTTATACATTATATTATATATTATGTGTATATATTCATATATAATGTGCATATATATCTCCATGAATTATATATATTAAATATATATTAATATATATTAAATATATTTACAATAAAATATATGCTATATAATGCATATATAATGTGTATATATGTATATATATAAAATGTGTGTATGTGTATATATATCCATGAATTTAATAGTGTGAATGATACTAAAACTTTGAGATATATATTATATATAATGAATATACATATATATTTTTAATGGAGCAAAAGTAGAATAGATCAACAACCACCATGATCTGTCCTATGGTAAGTCACATCAACCTGTCTATATTTAATCATAATAGACTCTTGGAAAACAGATTAAACTCTTTCGAATCAAATCTGCATGCCATCCCCATCTAGACTTACACTAGGTGTTAAAATGGGTGTGCTGCAGGGTTATATGATTCTTGAATGATTATCATGGCATTGATCCTTTGCTTTTATAAAGGTGAGAAAATGCATGATGTGGTTAAAAACACGAAGAGAATTTTGTCCAGAATTCAGATACTAGATACTCTGATAAATAAATTCATCATCCATCTTTGAACCTCCATTAAACAGAAGCTCAACTATTGTAAAATAAAATACAGACTGTTATCCTGTTGTCACTCTAAAAGCATTTCAGTTCTGGTGACTCCCATCACACCTATGTCTATGAATTTTAATTTCATCATAATAAAGCAAGTTCAATTCTCCAACCTTTATTTTTGATGACTCATTTAAACAGCAATTTACACATGCTGATTTGTTCTGATTTAAGCCTCTCACTGCTCTTCCAAATTTGGAGATGCATCTTACCTGAGCAGGGATCCTGAGTCCAACCAGAAAACAGAATCATCTTACTAGAAAATTGCTGACACTCCCTGAGGTCAATCTAAGGTGACAGACATACCCAAGGGTGGAACATCTGATACCTGGAGATGGTTAGCCTGTAGCCTGAGGAGGAGTTTATTTAGCAAAGCCTATAGGCATCCCAGCAAAGTCATGTGGATATCACCTCACTGTACTTTTGCCATGAAATTTTCAAACCTGAAGTTGCCATCCACCAGCTCAGATTCCAGCCAGGATGTTCCTGAATGAGGTGGGGGGAAGGGGCGTGGGGGGTGGGGAAGAAGGTGGATATTTTCCGTGAAGCAATAATAACACCGACTATAAAATGGGCAATTCTTCACTATCATATGAAGGATATATGAAAAAGCTTGGAATTTATTAAGCGTGGAGTTTAAATATCAGTCTGTACAATTTTTAACTATGTCAGAAATAAAATATCCCTTCTCTAATACATCTTCCATTAGTCCTAGTTCTATATAATTATGGCTCTGACTATTGAGTTTACTACTGTACAAGTAAACCTCAAGACAGCACATGTTGCTATTTACCCTTTAATAAACATTGCATTCCTCAGGAAATCTGTCTAAATCACAGTGGTGTTTTTGCCTCTGCCACACCACGTAACAGCTACAAACACAGTTCATTTTGAAAGCAAATTCCTAATGGTTGTAAGTTGTTCGGCTCACTCTTATCCAGACAGACACAGTGATTTAAAGTTCATTAAAAGAAATATTTCACTCTTCATATTTCCCTTCTGGCTGTTATTATTATTTATTCCATTGTGTGATTATTCCAGAGAGTAATGGTAAAAGATGAACCCAGTGTGGGTATCACACAACAGGTACACTCTGCGTTCTAGGAAAGCATACAGTTTCTACTTTGAAAATGTATAGAAAACAGTCAAGGGATAATAATGATTTACTTGTGTATAAATATATGAATGAATAAATCCCGCTTCATTTTGCAAAGACTGGTGTAGCTTTGAAACAAAATACAAACAAAACATCAAAACTATAAGAAACATGAATAAAAATTAGGAGGCAGACTCAGGTAAAGAAGTGGCAAACATGCATGGCATCAGTCTTCTGTGATGACTGAAGTTAAGTTTGTACTTCATCTCAAAGAAGATATGCACTACACTACACCACATATGACTGTGATGGAAAGTGGTGGAGGTACTTGGCAAGCGTGTTCCTGGAGGTCCTAAGAGTCATAATCTGTGATCACAACTATGGATTATTATAGGTTAAATAATGACTAAATATAATATGATGGGCAATGTGCTGCTAGTAATTATTCAGAATGGCCTCCTATCCACAGGCATTTGCTAATCTGATCATGGAGTGAAAAAAAAGGAAAAGGGCATGCAGACAAAGGGGGTGACCTCTGCATGTGTGCAGACGATTAAAGAGCAGGCAGGTTTGAAAGGTACACTGTGGCTGAACAAGGTCACATAATTTGGGGTGCAACAGGATTTAAGACAGGTAGGCAGCATTCAACTTTAAAGAACAGTAGCACAGGTAAACAGACTGCCTGGCTTTTGTGTATATCTGCAAATAAAGCTTTATTGGAGCACACCTATTCCTAATCTTTTACAGATTGTTTAAGACTATTGCTTTGTAGCTGCTTCACTCCCAGTCTTTGCTTCTGTCATCCTTGACCTTTATCCTCTGTGTGTGGCTACTGCATCCTCTTACAAGGTCATCTTATAAGAACACCAGAATAGCGCTGGATAATTCTTTGCTTTGGGACTATGCTTTGTCATTTGGAATACTACCTATTGGAAAATATTCGGGATAAAATATTGGATAATACTTTCTGTTAGGAAATACATTTCGAGCTGCAAACATTCAATTTACAAGCCAATTATAGGAATGCCATCAACTCAATGTTGGGGAATGCCTGCATTGTTAATGAGACACCACTAAAGGTTTTGGACTACCATCAGGGCCACAGCAAGAATCCAGCTTTAGTGTAACTCCAGCTAGATAATGCTGTCTATCTGATTTTTAAAGGAATGAGCATCATTATCAAATACAAACATTTTATTTTGGACAGACTCATAATATCAGTCGATTTATTAGACAAGATTCTAAATTACATGCAGAGGGTTTAAATATTAGATTTTTTAGTGCAGGTTCTTCTAGAGTCAGAGACTGGGAGAAAATAAATGCTAAGGCATTTATTTGAAAGGTGATCCTGAAAAGTGGCAATAAGGAGAAGAGACAAAATAAGGGCACATGGGAGTCACTGTTGTATAAAATGAAGATTTGGTCATCTAGGACTTTGGAGAAGTATAGAGAATACCTTCCCCAAATTATTTTTGGGAAAATGGA
The DNA here is from genome assembly GCA_004024945.1 of Uropsilus gracilis. Classification (NCBI taxonomy): domain Eukaryota; kingdom Metazoa; phylum Chordata; class Mammalia; order Eulipotyphla; family Talpidae; genus Uropsilus; species Uropsilus gracilis. The sequence continues at coordinate 100,335 of PVHY01001343.1, forward strand.
GCCTGGATCATCATCCATTGTCTGTTCTCACCAAACGGGGGCTGTGCCTCTGGGATAATAACTCCCTTCATGTATTTACTCTGAGTCTATCTGGGAGAAGCTGCTGGGCAAAATGAGCACCCAGTTAGAAGCTGGAAGTACACTATGACATGTAATTCACATGTAACTGTCCATCCCAGCTGTAACTTCAATCAGTGTGTGGGGCAATGAAAGGTGACACAGGTATCAGAAGCATCTGTGTTGTAGCATTCCATCTTTTCATCAAGGGTATGTGCTTCATTGTGGTCAATGACTAAAAGTTAGGTACCCTATAAATGGCATGGCATATGGTCTAAGTAAAATATAAGCAAGCTACTGCTACATGAACATAATGTATGTCATGTTGCAACAGTGAGAATATGTTGGAATGCTTGACCGAAGTCAAGATGGCGTGGAGTAAAGTCTAGAATGGTAGATGTGCAGAGGTAATGCCTCAGGCTGCCAGTTGGAAATCCTTCCAGTTATAAGAAGCCTGATCAGGGACTCTTGAGTTGGGTGGGTTTGCAGCCTCACATATGACAGGCTGACTTTAATGAAGACACAGATCTCTCCAGTGAAGCTGTTGGAAATGTTTGTGTTCTTGGTGTCCAAATAGTACAGTTGCAGCCTAAGCTTTGAGTAGGGAGAAAATTCTAAGTCAGGTGCTCCTAATGATCATCCAAAAATTAACTTTATTATATTATATTATATATGATATATAAATGTATGTTATATAAATATATGTGTCATATAAAGATAGATTATCCATAAATATATATTTGATACTCTGGTGCATTTTTAACAGATATTACTATTTAGTGGTATCTAAGCTAACTGCATCTAAAATAGTGCACTGAAAATTAAAACTTTGCACCATTTTGAATACTGATATTAAAAAATTTCCATTAGATGAAAAATCATTTGCATGAATATGAGGAACTTTTACACTAAATTGTCAATGACAGAACAATGAGCTGTTGAACTTGTCAAATATAATTTCAACTAACTCTTGCATCATTAGTCATTTTTAAAATGGTTTTAAAACTTTTATCACCTACCTTTGCAAAATTTCTTGTTGTAACCACATTCAAGTATATGAAAGATATTATTACAAATTTTGATCAGCAATATCACATTGCCTCTTCAAGCATAAATCTCTGCTTAAAATAAATGCTACATTCATGAAATCAAGCTCAAGTTCCTCATTACAAGATTTTTACTGTTGTATTTGGAAATTATATGTATATTCAAAATATCTTCTAGTATTTTTAATTTTTTTTATTACTAGTTTATTTTGTTCTTTAGGTTACAACCTCTGTGTTCTCTTCCCCCCCCCCCTCACTCCTCCCTCCGGTGGCCCTTCCATTCTCTCAAACCCCACTCTTCGTTGTTTATTAGTAGTGCTGAGTCCATTAGTCTCTTTCCTATGGCTGTGTCCTTTCACTGGGTGAGGGACTGTGTTGTTGGATCCAAGCGAGCCTTGCTGGTAGGTTTTCAGTCTTAAGTTTGCGTTGGGTGGCCAGTCTGTATTCATCTGTGATCTGTCCATGTTTTCTTGCTGCAGGCCATCTTCTCCAATCCCATCTCTGCTACTTTGCTGCTTTTCCTCATGACTCTGGTGTCAGATTTAGGGGGTCTCACCCCCAGTCAGTGTTGGTCAAGAAGTTTCTCTGTGAGTTCAGGTTTCTGTGAGTGGCCTTTGAAGATCATCTCCTCTGCTTCAGTTCGCAGCTTTGATGTGGGGCCAATTACCCCATCTTTGGTCATCCTTTCCTCTCCCGTTGTGTGGGGAGGGGGCATTGCTCTCCTACAAGGCATCTCCAAAATGATCTCCCAGGTCTTCTTGGCCCAGTGAGTGCACGAGTGCACATGGTGACATCTTCTCTCTACAATTGTTTCTCCTGTGTCACATGCACTGGATCTCTTAGTTGTCCATCTGCTGTGTCCAGCTCAGGCCTGTGGGCTGGACTTTTGCATGGTCCCTCACCCATTATATGCTGGGGTTGGTGTTGTGCATAGTCTTGGTCCTCTGAAGTTTAGCTGGCATAAGAGAGACATGGAAGGGGCTACCCCCCCCCATACACTTGCCTGGGCGCCAGAACCTCCCAGCATGGGGCAGACCCAGTCGGCCTACCCTGCACCTTCCCAGGCTCCCTCTGAGTTAGGGGCCAGGGGCAACATGGCAATGCCAAGCTGAGCTGCAAGTGGCTGCCCAGCGCCGCAGCCACCCACTAGTGGGTGAGGGCTGTTCCCCCACACCATCCCCCCTCCTGGGTCCATCTAGATGGGGGGACTCACCCCCCTCTCTCCCTGCTGGCAAGGGAGTCCCAAGGGCCCTATTTTTAATTTTATTTTCCCTATCTACATTATATACATCAACTCCCCTAGAGCTCATATACCAGCATATCACACAAACATCCTTTTCTGTATACGCCATGTCATATAAAACAAGAAGAATCACTGAAATAAGATAATTTATTATCTCATATAAAAGTCTGGAAGAAGTTCAGGTCCTGATTTTATTAAATTAAATGCTGAATGACATCATCAAGTGTCTACAGTGCTTTCCATCTTGAGCTCTACCACCCTTTGTGTTTTGGCTTTTGTCCTCAGCTGATCCCTTCATGTTTATGTGAAAAATTAGCTAAATTCAAATGATGCAGTTTTTCTAACACAATTAATGGCATCCAAAAAAATGGAGGGAGGGAATTAGAATCAGGGAGATTTAAGAGGGCAAGAGTTCAATGGATCATCATGGAAGAACAGGGGTTCTTCTTTGGTGGTGCATCCAAAGAGATGTGATACCACTGAATCACATACAACATGTAAACCAATGTTACCTCAAAAATAAAAGAATATTCATGAGCTTTAAAAGATGTGACAATAAATGCAATCATGTGAACATTTTGGCTCCTGATTCCAGCAAGTCAACCATAAAATGACATATTTGAAACAACCAGACAATTTCAAATAGGAACTGGACATTGATGATATTAAAGACATTAAATGCTAATAATAATAATGATAACAATTCTCAGGGGTAATGTTGGCATGCATGGTGTGGTGCTTATGAGTGAAATGACATCATGCTTTAAAAGTCTAGGGCGAAGTGATAAAAGTGGGTAGTAGAACAAAATTGACATTTGCCTGCAGAGAGAAATGCATGAGAGTTTGGTTTATGATACTTTTGTATCATACCTCCACTTTTGATACCTTTACTTTTGTGTAACTTTCAATTTTTCTCTACTGTATTATAAAATGTTTGAACTACTATATAGTTAGAGTATTTTGTGGAAGTACTAAGAACTAGGTTGAAGGTAAGTTCCCAAGTCAAAGCCCCCAAGCTACACCCTAGGACTGGAGGGACAGTGATTCCACTCATTGAATTTCATAAGAACTATTGCTCCCACTTGCACCATCTTTATGCCATGACTAATCATTAAAACCACAGAGAAACTGATGCTCCTGACACTGCTATCACTGAAAGACAGAAGTTTCAATTATGCCTTTTAATCAGCAGAAAAAATGGAAACTCCACTCAGAGCCTATTTGCTAAGCAGCTCACTTTGGAATGGAAGTCTTCCACAGGTGTGACTCATAGATAGAATCTATGTTGTGTCTTTGCTGCAAGGGAGTCTGGAAATGTATATTATCAGCATCTCACATGCCCCCAGTTTTCCCCAAATATGGAAGGATTTTTTCAAAGATGCTGAGCATTCAAGCCTAGGATGGATCATGATATAGTTCAGACATAGTTCATTATAGCATAATCACACAAATTAAGTTTCATCCCTTGGACCAGAGAGTGACTCAGTCATCCCTTCCTCCCACTCTCCTCCCTCCTTTCTTCTTCCTTCTTCCATTCTTCTACAACTCTCAGGAGCCCTGGGACACTCACAAACTTTTAAAAAATTCTGCTAAACTTGTTGATATTTTAGAGGCTTTACAACTCTGTTATTTTATTATTCAGTGACTAGCCCTTGGATTAATTTATACTTGATCCTTTGTTTTATATTACCAGAGAAGAGTAAACTAGATTAGGAGCCACAGCACTTCCATTTTACTCTGTCCTAATACTATCTACTGTGATGAATTATTTGTACTCTAGTTTTTGAAGCAGTCAACTGCTCAAGTTCCCAAATTGTTAGGAGGTAGATCACGTATCAGCTCTGTTCAAGCTCTCACAATTATGAACTCCTTGAGAAAGAAGTTCACCCTTATTCCCCTTTGTCAGTTTTCTCTAAGGCCCTGTACAAAGCAGGTACCCAGGAAATGTTGGCAGATTTTTGGGTGATTTACAAATACAGTTTTAGCGTTCCACGTAGTGTATGTCCCAATAAACTGTCAGAGAGTGGTTCAGGAGGGGATTTGTCCATGCAACAGGATTTGTTCATACAACAGGAGCAGAGGGTGGGACCACTGACCTACAGAGCACAGATTACCGACTGTGCAGAGATGTCCAAGATAGCTCCACCTCTGGGTCCCTCCCCCTGTTGCTTATAACTCTAATTTTTAAACTCTTCTACCCACTTTCCAAAATCTTTTTCCTGTTACTCTACCCGTCTTCATGAGCAACCCAGCATCTGTCCCAGTTAGAATCAGACCAAAATCATACGGATGAAATTGAAGGCAAGGCTCTTTACGTCCAGTGTTGATATAGCCAACATTCTTCTTATAAGAATCAGATCCATCAGGAGACATTATGATGCCAGGATGTCTCTTTGATGGTTTTGCTCATCATGAGAAAAGGAGCAGAGGTTAAAAAAGAGCCTACTTAACATTCTGCAACGAATGGTCTTTTCAAATACAATTAGTTTCACACAGTATTCATCTGCTCTTGCATTTGCTAAAAGACAGAGTGGCCTGTTAGTTCATCATGTCTCTCCTCCGCCTTTCAAGTCACACTGAGTGCCTTAGCAGGAAAAGAGCTGAACCTCACTCCCTCTTATAAATTGTATAATTGGAAAGCAATAAATTTCAGGATCTAAAAGGAACAGAATAAAGAAAATGTCAAACAATGACTTACTCTAATTAATAACCATTTATGTCTCCCATTTGGTAAAGTGCTTTGCAAATGTAATCACCTTTTAATTTAAAGCATATTCATTTTGAGAGTAGAATATGATTTCATTTGTAAAAATCAGAATTAAATATGACCTTTAACCACATGGAGTTATTTAGTCTAGTTGCTATTCAACACCAGAGGAGTTTTAAAAATTCTAACAGTACAATGAAGAGTTAATTTGCTATAGGAATTTAAAAATCTAATCTAACCTTTTAAAAATTGCTAACCAGTGAGAAATTAAAGTTGGATAAACATTACCCACCCACCCACCCACACACACACACACACACACACACACTCACACACACACACACACATTCCAAGTATTAAAACTGCTAAAGTGTTTAAAGTCCCCAAATGTTAGCACTATTTTTAAAAGTCATGTCTTTAGTCGTGACTTGATTTTTCATCATTCATTGTTTTAGGTAACAAGCTGCTGTAATTAGAATCAGCCATACAATGATTGAGTTCCAACTATAGATAATTTCTAAAGATATCACTAACACTACTAATTTCGCATCAGGCACTTCATGTTTAGTCTGTCTTACCAGAGATAAATGTCATTCTCTGAAAAGACTGGTGATTTCTCTCCCTCCACTCCCCAGCCAAGCCCCGCTAACTTCCAACTCTTTTGAAGAAATCTTAGAGGTTGATTTTTCAAGGAGTCTGTGCTACATAGGCATTGGGAAGACATGCCTGTTTGTGTTATGGCGCAGAGACATATGGGAAGATCTTTACAAGAGTTGAATGGATTCTCACTGTGCATTCTGACAAAAGGAGAATGGTGACCTTTCCCCCTCCAAAATATTATTGTGAAAAGTTGAAGAGTTTTACAGTAAACACCTGTATACATACGTCGAGAGTCTAGAGAATTAGTGCTCTGCTGCTTTTGTTTTATCACTTGACTAATCATCCCTCTCTCCATCCACCAAATCAGCTTATGATTTTAATGAAAATCAAAGTAAGCTATACATGTTAGTATCCTCTTCTAAATACTTTAGCATGCCTATAATAAGCTAGATTTATTTTTAGTCTATATTTATTTATAATTTTTTTATGGTTTCTTTGGCGAACTCTTTGGACACTGAGATATAGAAATCATACGTATTTCATTTGCTAAGTTTGACACGTGCCTGTTCTGTGTATTTAAACAGTCATGGAGGAAAAAAGAACATGACTCTCCAAATAGTTCCTTTTTTCCCTTTCCAGTCAATCTCTGTCCCACTCCCAAGTCTTGGTAACCACTAATTTGATTTTTTTCATCATTAAATTTTTTGCAAGTTCCAGAACTTCATATAAATAGAATGCTCTACTTTTCTGTGTAAGGTGTCCTTCACTCAGCAGAATGCTCTTGAGATTCATACATATTACTACCTAGTGGGTAGCTTCCTTTTTATGATGTTGTAGTATTTCTTTCATATGAATGTACTGATAAGTGAAATATAAGATAATTTCATTCATCTGCTCTCCTGTTGATGGATATTTGGGTTGTTTCCAGTTTGGGACTATTATGAATAAGGCTGCATGTACAAGTTCTGTAGTGGACATATATTCTTATTTTTTCTTGTTCCTTTAAAACCTTTCAAAAGAAATATAGTCTAAGAGATCTACAGATTTATAAGACACTAAATCTGTGTTGCAACTAAGACAGATTTTGGTGCTAGGAAGTGGAGGAGTTGCTGTAAGAAATACCTTGAAATCTGGAATGGCTTTGGATTTGAACAATGCGCAAAGGCTAAATTTCTGCCCTTCAAAAGTCTCCAATATTATAGTAATCATTTAGTTGATACCTTGGACTTCAGTAATAGATTGAAACATTCAGAGGGTGGGGAAGACTTTGTTATGGTATAAAATGTATTTAGCATATTGGATGCATATGAATATTTGGGGATCTGGGGGGTGCTCTGGTAGGCAGATTAATGCCCCCCAAAGATATCCTTATCCTAATTTCCACTACCTATGATGTTATATAATAAAAAGGGACTTTGCTGATGTGATTAAGTTAAGGGAGTTAACTCCCTTAACTCCCTAAAGGTAGGGAGTTTATCCTGGATTATCTAGGTAGGTGAAACTAATCACAAAATTCCTTGAAACTAGATTAGGGAAACAGAAAGACAAGAGTCAAAAAAGATATGGTAATAGAAGCACAGATATAAGTTACATGAGAAAGACATATAATGTGTACATTTACTAGTTTAAAGCAGCAATGGGACCTAAAGGCAAAGAGTACAGCCTTGAGAAAATGGAAAATACAAGGAAATGTCTATGCCTTACAGTCTCTGGAAAGAAATGTAGCCCTACTGACACTAATTTTATCTTAGTGTTAATTTAAGCTATGTTAGACTTCTGGCCTCCAAAATTCTAAGATAATAAATAGATGTTGCTTCAACGACTAAATGCAAAATAATTATGTATAGTAGTCATGGAAAATGAATGTACTTGGTTAAATACCTACAAGTGAAATTGCTGAGTCATAGAATAGGAATATGTTAATTTTTATATCAGAAAATGCCAGACTTTTACCAATGATTGTAGAATTTTATACACTGACTGAAATCGGGACGAAAAGGGGCAAAGACACTAACCAACAAGCCACAGGTCCACTTCACTCATGCATAGCAGTTGCCACGCAAATGTAGTCCCACAACAGGGTTTTATTAACAAGGAAAGTGAACTAAGAAAATGAAAAGTTTCCAAAGCCACAAGTGGCCAGTTACCTTACCCCAGTCACTATATTCAGTCCCAAAAGTTCCAAAGACACATGTCCAAGATGGTACCCTCTGCCCCTCCAAACTGAGGCAGGCACTCTGCAAAATCAAGTCTTTCTCCAGCATTTCCTCTTAGCTTCCCCACTGCTCTGCTTCACCAAGTTGCTTCAAACTTTTTCCACAATTGCTGATACACAAATCAACTTTCCAAATCCCTGGCCATCGCCAGGTACCAGCCACGCCATCTTGCTATGGCATCACACATGCACTTCCTTTACCAGACCTGCCTTTGGCAGCATCTGGCCGAAATCACCAGGCCTATCCTCAGCAGCTCTGGTCACCCCAGCCTGCCATTCTGGCACCTGACTTCATACCAGCTCACTTTTCCAGGGGGCTTTCGCCCAGTCAGGCCTCATGGGCCTGTTTCATTAGCCCACAATTCTTGTGTCCTTCCTTTTCCTTTTCTTCTCTCCTTCCTCTCCTCTCCCCACGTCCGACTTTCCATTTTCTCTCACAGTCTTTTCAGACTCCGCCTACCAGGATATTTTGGCACCTATAGAATTTTCAACTATGTCACTCACAGCCCTGTATCATTACCACTAACGTATAACATGCAGTTGCTGTATGTATCCAGTGGTGTCAATCCTTTAAATCTTAGCAAATCTGGTAGTTTCTAGTGGTGTCTCATTGTAGTTCTAACTTAAATTTTCCTAACTGACAAATTACACAAAGATTTTTTCATATATTTATATGAAAATAGATTATTATTAAAGTCCCTTTTTATTATATAACATCGCATGGAAATTAGGGTATGGTTATCTTTGGGGGGCATTATTCTGCCTACCAGAGCACACTCCCAGACCTCCAAATATTCATATGCATCCAATATGTTAAGTACATTTTATACCATACCAAAGTCTCCCCCACCTTCTGAACGTTTCAATCTATTACTGAAAGTTCAAAGTATCAACTAAATGGTTAATATAATATTGGAAACTTTTGAACAGCAGAAATTTAGCCTTTGCCCATTGTTCAAATCCAAAGCCACTTCCAGATTTCAAGGTATTTATAACAGCAACTCCTCCACTATTAAAAATAGGAGAGCTGGGCATGGTGGCGCATGGCTATAAGTGGCAGCCTAGGAAGCCCCGGCCCTGGCCAGGGATCACAGTTCGAGTCCCGCCGGGGGCACATAGGGAGACCTAGTCTCAAAAAAATAGTTGGGTGTGGCGGCATGTGCCTGTAATCCTGGCTACCTGGGAAGTTGAGGCTGGGGATTGCTTGAGTCTGTGGTACCCCAGGCAACGTGAGCTTGCTGTTCCATGAGCAAAAATAGCAAGACCTAGTCTTTAAAATAAAATAAAATAAGGAGAAAAAATAAAACAGGTTCATATGGAATCCTTAATGGGTGGACAATTGGGGATGAGCACCCATACTTAGTAGATCTTACTCTTTCTGCCCACACCAATCAGTTTGAAGTGTCTATTTGGAATATCCAGACTGGGGGTTGCTTGATTCATAGATTATTTAATAAAGTCAACTTAATTGTTAAAGTGAATTTTTAAAACATTACCACTTATCATCCTTTTTAATGATCTGGTCAATTATTTTGTCCATTAATAATTGAAATATTTGCTCAGTAGTTGAGCTGCAAGATTATTTTAGATTATTGTATTTTAGATGCTGTTTTTCCGATGTATGTACTTCAAATATTTTCTTGGAATCTGTGTTGTTTATATTCATTTCAAAATATCTGTGATGATGAGAAAATAAAATTTTTTCCACATAGATATTCAGTTGTTCTGACACAATTTATTGAAAATATTTTTCTTCCTCTGGGTCGTTTGGCATTTTTTTTCAAAAATCAGATGACTGTATAGGTGTTGATTCATATTTGAGTCCGTTTTTTTTCTATAGTTGATTTATCCCAGTTATCACACTGTTTTTTGACTATAATAGCTTTAAAGGTTAGCTTAAAATCAGGTAACTAAATCTCCAACTCTGTTTTTCTTTTTCAAAATTGTTTTGTTATTCTAAACCTTGTATTTCCATGGGAACTTCAGAAAGTTTGTCATTTTGCAAACTTCAGATGGGATTATGGTTGGGATTTGATTGTCTCCAAGTCAATTTAAGAAATACTGATATTATTATAATACTGAATTTTCTAATCTGTGAATGTGGCATAATTTTCTATTTATTTAGATTATTAATTATTCTGAATCGCATTTTTAAGTTTTTTAGAAATGCAAATCTTGTGTGTCTTTTCTTAAGGAAGAATACATTTGAAAATGGAAATGGAATTAATTTTTAAAAAATTTTAATTATATAAAACCTTATTGATTTTTGTGTATGGATATAACTAGCCTGTAACTTGGCTAAATTCACTTCTTGGTTCTAATATTTGCTTTGTAGATTTTTGAGATTTTGATTATGAATATCAAAAAGATAACATTTGCAAATACCAATTTTATTGCTTCCTTCTTGATCCTCATATTCTATTTCTTTTCATTGCCTTATTGCACTGGCTTCAACCTCTAGTACTATTTTATTCAAAACTGAAGACCAAAATTTCTTGCCTTGTTGGTCTTAGGGGGAAGTTTTATTTCAACATCATATATGGGAAAAGTTACAAATTATTTTGTAAATACCTCTTATCTGATTGAAATTCTCTTCTATGACTAATTTTACCAATTTTATCATGAATTCGTTTGATTTTGTTAAATGATTTTTCTGTACCCATTGATTTTTTTTTCTCCTTTATTCTGTTAATACAGTGAACTACATTAATTTTTCAAAGGTTAAGCTAGTTTTGTATTCCTGGGATAAACCCAACTGGTTACTTTTTTGTGTTAACTTGACTAAGGGATGTTCAGAGAGCTTGTAAAATATAATTTCTTTGTTTATCAGTGAAGGTGTTTCTGGGAGAATTTAATATTTGAATTGATAAGCCATGTAAGGTAGATGATCTTCCCTAATGTGGGTGGGCATTGTGATATTGTATTTTACAATAAAAAATATATTTTGGTATCTGTTCTGGCACAGATCTCCAAAAACCCTTGGAATTTCCTTAGTGAAGAGTGATAAAGGTGTCTTTTGTTATGTTAATGAAGTGGTATTTTGGAGAGCACTTTTGGAGGCTGGTTGCCAGGCAACAAAACTGGAGATTAAAGGTTTGGAACTTGCAGTTCCACCCCCAGACCAGGGTGTGAAGAGGGACTAGAGGTTGAATCAATTACCAGTGGTCAGTGATTTAATCAATCATGTCTATGTAATGAAGACACCATAAAAATAAGTATTAGGTTGAGAAAACCTCTGATGTGTTGAGCACATGAAAACTTTAGGAGAGTGACTATACTTGAAGAAGCATGGAAGCCCCCCCCCAACTCTTGCCCCACAAACTGCCCTATGCATCTCTTCTTTCTACTCCTTCCTGAGTTAATATTAAACTGTCATAATCTTATAAGAGGAATGTTTCTCTGAGTTTTGTGAGTCACTCTAGCAAATTAATTGAACCTGAGGGGGAAATCATGGGAATCTCTGATCTTTAGCCTATATGCCATAAGCACAACTCATTGATCTTTGCAGTAGGGGGCAGGGCAGTCTTCCATCCCTGAACCCTTAACCTGTAGGATCCCATGTTGTCCTCAGGTAGGTAGTGTCAGAACTGATACTACCTAATCGTAGGATGCCCAGTTATGATCTGAAAATTCCTTGATGTGGGGGAAAAAACTCATATTGTAATTGGGGTCTGATTTGTAGCCATCACCTAATCCATTGATGACTGAATAGAACAAAACATTAGACATTAAAGCTCCTTGCTGGACTTATGCCAACAGCCTCCCCAGTTGTCATGCCTTCAGATTTGAAGTGAATTACATCACTCTTTTCTGAGTCACCTGCTTACAGAAGACAGCCTGTGGATGTCTCAGCTTCTGTAAATACCAGGTATGTCAATTCCTTAATAACCCACTCCACATAAATGCGTGTGTGCAGGATGCGTGTGTATCACATACTTTATTCTTCCTATGTTTGCAGAGATCCCTGACATGTGCTCATAATATATTTTGCTCTTTTTTACCTAGTACTGAATTAACTATGTCAGCATTCTGCTAAAAGTGTTCATGGAGAAATGAAGGATATTGGTCAGTACTATTCTTTTAGTTCTAATGTTTTTATCAAGTTTTGGTGTAGGGATGCTGATTTCATAAAACAAGATTTTGTAAAGAGTTTAAGATTGATGGTATTTGTTCCTTAAATATTTGTCACGATAAATTTGAAATAGAAAAAAATGGAGCCATTTGGAGTCTGGGTAAGAATCGAAGAGAGCCACAAGGCTCAGGCCCCAGGTGTATCCAATCCTGGTGAATACACTGGCCATCCCTGAGCATGCCCAGAAGCCTCCATTCTGAGAACAAATGAAACCATGACTACAAAGTAAAGACTGCTCAAGACTGAAATTCAACGAATCACCTCTGGAACTGCTTTCCACCAATCAGAACTACACTGACTGAAAACCTCATTTACGTAAAGCAGAAATGAAGAGACCAGTCTTATTCCTTGTGCCAATACAATCTGTTTTCACCACTAGGTTAAAGATCCAGTTAATGTGTTTTGGGGTTCATGTGTTTTGGGGGTCTTTGTCTTCTGAACTGCAATGAACATCTTCTGTAACACGGAAGTTGTAGCGTGGTTTCTGTTTCAATCAACGGATGGAATTCACCAACAAAATTATTTCACCCTCTACTTTTTTGTATAAAGACTTTAGGGAAAAATTTCACTTCTCTAGCAGACATATGTATGTCTACCCAAATTTTCTATTTTATCTTGTGTTATTCTGCAAAATTTGTACCTCAAGATATTTTTTATTATAATTCACCAAATTTAGTGCAAAATTTTCTCTAAAGTATACCATTTATTCTTCTCATGTCTACAGGCTCTCCACTGATATTTTCTTTAGTTCCTGATAGACATAATTATGGGGTTTTTCTCCTTTTTTCTTGATCAATGTATTAATAGCTTTACCAATCATAAGAAGCTGAGAAAACAGAAGATGATGCATAATTTAGAGTGTTTCAGCTTATTTTTGGGCCAAGAACTGACCTGGATCCCTTCCCAAAATATTTTTACTAGACAGTCTATAAGGAAGTACTTATTATATGTAAAAATCATACAACTACCTTACAGCATATTTTCATAACTAATCCATAGCAAAAATGTATGAACACATGGGTTAGGTTGGAAAACAACTGAGGCAAGTGTATCATTATAGCATCAAGGTTAGGCTGTATATCTTAATGGTAAACAGCTAAGCTCCTGGGAATCTGATTTACATGTATTCATATTCTGGCTCTAGCGTCTGCTAGCACTAGAATTTAAATAATTTACCTATTTTCTCCAAGCATTTAATGTTAAAACAAAATTTGTTGTAGTGTTCAACTGCTTCAGTGGTCAAAACATTTTAGTATTACAATCACTATTACTAACCTGGTCAGATTAAATTTTAAAAATTAGAGTTCAACTTATTTGTGTATTTTCTATATTTCTATTGCATTGTCTCGATTTTCTTCCTGTCTTAAACTCTGTAAAACACTGTTCAGCATTATTTTACCATTAATGTGATTTTAAATTACATCCAGAGAAAGTTTTGACTTGAAATACAGTTGTTGTCTTTGATTGATTGAAAAGATTTCTGTGCCATTTTCATTGACATAGTTCTTTTCAATTCTTTGGGGATGAAAAAGGGGTATGGCCAAGATATTTTCCATGTGTTCCTTAAAGTTACCTAACTAAGACAAAAATACATTAAGATACAACCCCAAGCAAACAGGAAACTGACTTTTTCTTTCGGGAACTTAGTCAAAAGCCAACTTTTTGTGGTTTATGTGAAGGTTCCTCCCACAAAGTTCAGAATTTCATCTTGCATTTACAGTCTTCTATTTTCCTATTTTTCCAGACTACCTGCAAAAATATCACTGATATCACCCCTCCTTTCACCTTACAAAGCTGATTCTAGAGATTCTTGCAGATTTTTTTAATGCCTTTTCCCTCTTTACCAAGAAAAGCTTTATTATTATTTTTTTCTTTCTTTCTAAGATGAAAACAATCTCACAGAAATCTCAGACAACTGCACTGGCTTCAGGCAACTATAATTTCATTATCCACAACCCAATACAGGTACCTGGTATTCTGCTTAGATAGCCTTTTAAACATTATTTAATCAAGAGAAACATCAAGCAATGAACAAGCCTGGACTGAAGATATATCTTTGTGGAGACTCTTTTGGCTGATTACATACCTCCCCATATTTTATAGCCATCATGTTTTAGGATAAGGATGTTGAGCTATCTTTGAAACACAGGGCAATTTTTTTTTTTTTTAACTTTAACAAAGTAACACAGCTGGGCAATTTTATTTGGAGGAAGAAGAGAATTTGATGAGCATGTACATCTGTTTGCTTTCCTCATTTCTTTCTCCATCTTTAGAAATAAGTATTCTTATTTTTCTTGCAACTGTAACCTGGGTGTGTATTTGTTTTATCTTCTGTTTCTCACTTGCTATAAGTTTTCTACACATTTTCACATAATGATATGGATTGTTTAGTTACTATCATATCTAAGGAACATTCTATCATGTCAAAAAAAATTAGTGTGCTTAGCTATACTCTGATCACTGAGAAACTGGATTGTTTCTATTTGTTAGTTTCTCAAATACATATTGGGCAATAAGGATTTCACTATCTAAATTGTCCTCTCTCCTTTGAGGATTCTTTCTTTTGTATATATTATGAACATTTCTCTGTATCATATTAAAGATTTTTTTCAGGGGAGACCGATCAGAAGGAAAGCTTTATTCTGAGTTAATTCTTTGTAATTAAATTTTACTTCAAATACTCAAGCAGCTGTTTTCATAACTATGTCTTTGCTTTATTTTTTTCAACTTGTGGGGCATTCCAGAATCATAAAGTCAAAAACAAAACAAAACAAAAAAACTTTGGAAAGAACTTATTCAACTAATATTTATTGTATACTCACTATATTCAATATATTATCCCAGCTCTCTGGTCTTTTATTATTGAGGAACATGAGTTCTGTAACAGAAATTCTGGGAGTAAAATATCAAGACTTTGGTCTTGTAGTTGAATATGACTTTTTGCATTTCAATAATTTTATCTTTAATTATTACCTATAATTATCCTGCTACTTGTAACAGTGGTTCCATTGGATAGAAGTAGATACATCTACTCTTTTGTTTCATTTGATTTTACAGCTCAAACATAAAAAATTGAGAGTTTTCCAAAATCATATAGTTAATACTCAGTGAAACTAGTATACAAGCTCTTTTTAGTGACTTTTTCCATGATTCTGACCTCAATACACTGCCAGTACCCCAAACTTAAGCAGGTAAATTTATGTGTGTGAAAATGTAGCTTAGATGCTATTATTTATAGATGGATGACAAACTCTTAGTCTCCCCAGCCCAGGATTTTATCATTGTAAAAAAATCAACCACTGAAAATATTATTTCCTAAGAGATACAAGGGCAGAAGCTACCATTTAAAATGCATTTTGACTTTAGGCTATTTTTTTTTTTTTTTTTTTGAGACTAGGTCTCGCAATTTTTACCCGTGGAACCGCAGGCTCTTACGGGGTACCACAGACTCAAGCAATCCCCAGCCTCAGCTTCCCAGGTAGCTGGGATTACAGGCGTGCGCCACCATGCCCAGCTATAAAAAGCATTTTGAAAGTATCTGTTGGGTACCTCATCTCAGGTCCCAGGCATTCAGCCAAGGAGTACAGACATGGCCACTCTCTTGAAGTAAAATGTTCAGTCTTGTTAATGATCAAATGTTCGCATAAGAAAAACAGCAATCACATGCTGTTTCTTTAATTCTAATATCTATTATTATTTTTTATTATTATGTTGATATGTTGACTTGCTTCTTAAAAATGAAAAAAAAAAAAGATATTCAGAGCCTGCAAATGTATATGAAACTGATACTTTCACACCCTACAAAAGGAACTGGGATATTAAAATCCTCTCCTGGGGTTGGAGGGGGGGGTGGGGAATTTGTAACAGAGTCTTAAAAATATATATATTTTTTTACTTAAAAATTTTACTTCTGGAGAGTTTTCCTAGGAGGACAGGTATACACAAAAATGCATTCAGAATTCTTTACAATAGCTTTTTCAAAAGGGGTGGGAGGAAGGTGACAATGGGGAAGAAAAATATGAGGTGTCCAATAATAGGATAAAACATGTTTTCAAATATGATATAAATAGTTTTTGGAGGAAAAGTTATGAAAATGCAATATTCATTATGATCTAGAAGGAGAAATACCAAAATGATGGATGGTTTACTTTCCTTCTTCCCTTACAATTTTTGGTTCTTTTCAGATTTCTATAGCAAGATCTTATTACTTTTATAATCATAAAAAAACTTTAGTCCTCCCCCCTCCCTCAATAATGTACTAGTTACAGCTCTATTTGTCTTGTGGCTTCCCATGCCACTGGGAAGGAAAATGAAACAGAGGATGTATGAGAAAATGGATTTTATTTTTCTCCATTGTCGTATATTTAACCCTAAAGAGTTCCTGTTCTTTGATCTGATTTATCCTGGACTCAACATTACACGAATCCCCAAAAAGAAAATAAAAATGTAACGTTAGATTAAAATTTCATCCTCCTGTCTCACAGACAGGATTAGAGTCTGCCTTTGTTATCTATCTACTTAGGGGTTCAAGTTCAAATATCTTTGAGTAACTAGATTATTCTCTCCCTGTGTCTATTAACCACACAAGTCACAGCCATGGCCTCACATCCAAGGAGGGGGGAAATGAGCTCAGGAAAAATGATTAGCGGAACAGGGAGACTTTTCCTCCTTTTAACCTTGTCTTCCCTCAGCTTTTCAATGAAGGGCTTGTGGGTTTACCTGGACAGAAGGCTTTGTGCTTACAACGGCAAAGTCAATTCAAGAGTTACATTTACCAGGTCAGGAGGAGGCCTGGGAGGGAACTGAGAAACAGCAGAGATGGCAGAGATGGGGAGAAGGTGGTTGTGATGGGGGAGGAGGAAGTGGATGGAAGAGGGGGAAAGAGAGGGAGGAAGATGACAGACAACGGGGGAGGGGGTGAAGGGGGGGATGACTATAGACAGTGGGACATCGCTGTTGTTCTCAGGGCCTTGAGAGACTTTCAGCCCCAACCTCCTCTCCTCTACTTGCTTCTGCTGGTCCTGGAGCCAGATGCCACAGATTTAGCAGAATCCTTGATTCAAACAGAACACACGTTGGCTACAGACAGAACCACCATTGAGTACCTATTTGCTGTTTTTCCAATGTTAAATCCTTCAAGTCAATCCTTGGTAAATCCCTTTCTATTTAGTATTCTTTCAGTTGGAAATACTACTAGGAAAGCCTACCTCTTGCAGTATTTGAATAATAAAAGTGTATTATTTCCTTTTATACCTGTTTATGTAGTATATGTTTATGTATACGTGTATGTTATTTAAATTATATTGGAAGCAAAATATTATTATAATACACAATCACGCGCTGTGTTGTGTTACACTCAAACCTTTAAGGTGAAACTATCTCAGAATGTCCAAATATTTTCCAAAGAAAAGATTTCATTTAACTTAACTCAGGACTCTGACAAAGTACAAAAGCTCTGGGCCTTGCATCAAGTCAGTCCCACTAAAAGGCTTTGTAGTTCATTAAAAATGGTTAGGAAAGAAGAGCCTTGAGTCATGGGCGATATTGTAACCCTCTGCTGTCCAATCACAGCTTCTGTAACCCTCTGCTGCCCAATCTCAGGTTCTATAACTGTCCTTGGGGACTTGAAAGCAGGAAGCCTCAGAGTGCCCTTCCAGCTCCCTGACACAGGGACTCCTGGCCTCCCCGGATAGCATGCATCCTCATTGGGGTGCTTGTTGAAGAAAGGAGCTTCAGGGTGCAGACTCTGGAACACACTTCTGTGCAGGTCTCCAAGCGTGCGCTGTGTCCATCAGGGTCTGTGTCTGCCACTTCAGGCAAACACAGGTGTTTTAAGGAGTAATAATAGCAGAACACAGGGAAGGACGGAACCCAGAGACAAAACGATGTTTCTGTGGTTGTCGGTGGCATAAGACTCCGGGGAACAGAGCACAGAGCTGGGAGGAGCCATCTTGAGCACAGAGGCAAGCTCAACCCTTCCTCTCTTCTAAGGACCCTGCTGTCATCTACTTTTATTAAGATTTATGATTCTTTCTCTCGCCCAGGATCAGAAGAGCCTCAAGACTCAGAAACTATGGAGCGAGAGAGGAGGGGGAAGAAGGCGGTGGGCACAAAAGAGTAGGATGGTTAACAGGTGTTAGGGAAATGGGAAAACCCCGGGGTACACAATAATATTTCATATATATATAAATATATATTTATGTAATATATATATTTATATAATATATAAATATTTATATATATATAAAGTTAAAATAATCAGTCATTATATACTTGACATTCTCTGTGGACATCTCTTCTATCTTCTTCCCCGTTATACATTCCCAGAAATAATAATCAGTACACTGGATTTGATGTTTATCATTCCTATGGTATTTGAAACTTTTAAATCTCACATATGAGTAAATAATATTATTTGGCATGGTTTATGATTTTGTAATTATGGTATTCTAATATGTATACCTATCTGTAACTTGTTTTCTTCCCACAAAAAAAAAATTAGCTAATTAATTAAAAAGAAGAAGAGCCTCAGGACTCAGAACCGGCCCTGGGAACTCCAGCAGCCTATGCTGTAGCCTTGTAACTGCTGATTGTGATCGAGTTTGTTTAACGAGCTCCTTGTTGGGCAGCTTTCCGATGGTCAGGGAGCCTTAGGGATGGCGGCATGGAAGGGACTCAGTTCCTGTCCCCACGGGTACTATGGCCAGCAACAAGAGCCTTAGATATCACCGTTAACTGGTTTCTCAGTTCTACAGAATTTACCATCTTGTGTCATCAGAGATTATAAATGCTTACGGTCCTTTTCTTTTCTTTTTTTATTTGAGACTAGGTTTCGCTGTTTTTGCCCGTGGAACCGCAGGCTCACGTAGCCAGGGGTACCACGGACTCAAACGATCCCCAGCCTCAGCTTCCCAGGTAGCTGAGATTACAGCTCTCCCTATGTTGCCCCGAACTGCAATCCCTGGTTCCAGCCGTGGTTTCTTAGACTGCCGCTTGCAGGCATGCGCCACCATGCCGGCCAAGTTTTTTATTCTTAACATTTTCCCAGTATTTTATATACTCAAGATACCCTTGAGTCCCTTATCAGACATGATATGATACATTGCAAATGTTCTAAAGATTATCTTTTAACTTTTTTTTTTTTTTTGAGACTAGGTCTCGCTATTTTTGCCCGTGCAACCGCAGGTTTTCGTTGCCCGGGGTACCACGAACTCAGGCAATCCTCAGCCTCAGCTTCCCAGGTAGCTGGGATTACAGGCACGCACCACCACGCCCAGCTAATTTTTGGGACTAGGTCTCGCTGTGTTGCCCCGGGGGGGACTCGAACCGTGACCCCCAGACCCAACCACGACTCTATAAGCTGTCGCTTACAGGCACGTGCCACCATACCTGGCTACAGTCATTTTCTTATACACACATCTTGCCCCCTGGGTCAGTTAAGTAATGGTCTTCCAGTCTGAAGCCCACCCTTTTCTATTCTGTCTCATGATGCTAAGCTGCTTTCCTTCCTGCCCCTACAGGTGCCCCGCAGTTAGGCTTTGCCCATAGGTTTGCTGGCTGGGGCTGTGAGGCTGAGGGAGGAAGCGGAGACTGGGTCCCCGGGTCTGGGTGTGTCACCAGCCGCCCTCCTCACTCCTGCAGTGTCAGTTCCTTCTCACAGCAGCTTGAAACCTCTTCAGGCTCTCAGAATCTGCTCTGGGCAGTTGCCCTCAGAGATTATAGCACCTGCCTTCTCAGGGTCTGGCCCCAGCGAGTAGCACCCTATCTCCAGAGGCCCACGTTGCAGTTCACATAGCTTGGGCTTGTCCTCCAAATGCCTGTTTTAGTCATTGAATCTCTGCCCTGTATTTCCTCAACCCTGGCAGGAGGTGGGGAGGAGGGGAGTAGCTGCTTCCTGGGGTGGCTCCCTCTATGATACCCCAAGTTCCCTTTTTGCCCTTTTAGTTACTTAGGAAACACCTTCACAGGAGACTGTGTCTCCTGGTAAGTCCCAGTCTGAGAATACACTCTGGCTAGATGGGGGGTCAAGATACACTAATGGGAGATGGTGCGAGCTTCAGAGTCACCCAGACTTGGTTCCAAATCGTGACTCTTATCCTTTGCTAGTTCTTGGATCACTACTTCTTCTAGCCTTCATGTCCGACAGTTACGATGGGATTCCCTGTTGTTCTGAAGGCGAATGAAGTGCTTGGCCCAAATGGCCTGCTGGGAGATCAGTTACCATGGTGATTACTAGATTGTTCCCATTGCTAGGTCTACATCTTGGAAAGTTTTCCTTTTCCAGAAAGGTGTGTCATTGCATCTTTTCATATGCTGTATGTTTTATGGAATATGTGTTGAGTGGGGAAAAAAAGTGCTTAAGAGATTAGCTACTCAGGGGACAACTAGCTTGAATTGACCTAACATGACACCTTTGTGGGGGGTCAGATTTGGTCTGAATGTTCCGGTTTGAAACACCTTATTATTCGAAAGCAGGAGGAATGAGTTTACCTGATGGGAAAAGAAAACCAGCACTTTTCCTAGCCTGAAGAACCTCCTAAGGAACTAGATGGCACCACATCTTCCAGAAAAAGCCAAGTCTGGCCGAGGAGCGGTACGCTTGTGACGCCGCAGCTCCATGGCAGATATCATTTTGATTTTTGTTCTATGGCACACTTTGTGACAGGAGAAGGTGTGACTTGTCCTATTTAGTTGGTGACTCCTGTGCCTGTTGAATTCAGAATGCTAAGGTAAACCTGAAAATGAGCAAGGTCCCTGAGGAGTGTCATGAGCTTTGACAAGTCAATGTCAATAAAAGCTGTTCCAGTACAGAAGGGAAAACAAAGCGCCTATTCTCTCCTATACAAGTTACAGATAAACACCCAATCTGGGTACCGGCTGTGTACACAAGCCCAAAGTTGTGCTTTCTTACTTCACAGAGTTCCACAGAGTTCCATAAAGTCATCTGCGTTGAAGTCTGGACAGTGTTCTGTTCAGGCCTAGATGTTCACATTTCAAAAGGCCCGAACGGAGATGTGGACAATCTCAGCTCCTTCGAGAACACTTTCTCCCACAAAAGCCTGAAACTTTTTTAAAATGTATTTTTATTATCTGTTTTATATTTTATATAAAACAAATATTTATATGTTATATTATATAATATAACATAAATGTTAAATATAATATATAAATATATTATATTTGTTTATATTTATATATTTATTAATATAATATATAAATATATTATATATAAATTGATATATAATATATATATATAATATATATATCAATTTATATAATTGATATATAATATATATCACCCAGGATTCTCCCACCACCTTATCACCTGGGTGAACTTTTATGCCCCTCCCACTCTGCTTCCCCCCTTACCCCCTCATGCTATATACTTCAATTTTGCTGAGAGTTTTAAATTTTTCTTGTTTCTTTTCCCTGTATCCCTCATCTAAGTGAGACCATTCAGTATTTCTCTTTTTCTTTCTGGCTTATTTCTGCTAGCATGATTCCTTCTAACTCCATCCATGTTGCCACAAATTACATAAGTTTGTCTTTTTTGATTGATGAGTAATATCCTCTTATGTATATATACTACAGTTTTTTGTACCATTCATCTATTTTGAGGCATTTGGGTTGCTTCCATATCCTGGCTATTGTAAATAGCACTGCAGTAAACATTTGGGTACAGGTGTCTTTTTGGATTAGAGTTTTTGTAACCTTTGGTTAGATTCCTAGCAGTGGGATTGCTGTGAATTTCATTTTCAGTAGTTTAAAGGTCCTCCCCACAGCTTTCCATAGTGGCTGGACCAGTTTACTTTCCCACCAGCAGTGTAGAAGTGTCCCTTTCTCTCTACATCCCACCAGCACTCATTGCTCATTTTTTCTGTATGGGCCATTCTTATTGGTGTAAGATGGTATCTTATTGTGGTTTTGATTTGCGTTTCCCTGATAATTAGTGATATTGAGCATTTTTTCATATACCTGTTAAAAGTCTGAAACTTCTACAAAACGAAATATAACATATAAGATCCTAAACCCTTTGTTTCTCAAAATCCTTCACTTCTCAAGCCAACCATGAACCTTACAACTCCAGGGAAGGGTGAGACCCAAGGGACCGGTGGGGGTGGGATTGGGGGGGGGGCAGGTGAGAGAGATGGAGCTCAGTCTCACCTGGAGCTGTTCTCCTTACCTCTAAGTCCTTCTTCATTTCCTGGTGGAAGGACGGCTCCCTGACACAGGAGAAAGACTGGCATTTGCAGGAGAAGTCAGAAAACATATAATTCCATTTTCAGAAGACTGTTCTTATCTCTGTACCTACTCGTTTGAGGGCTCAAGTACCACATTCTTTTCTGAAGATGCTCTCTGCTCCTAATAAAGAGGTCCTGCTGGTGTGGAGACCTGATCTCTCCACTGTGTGCAGTTGACAGTCTGCCCTCTATTGTAATATTCTCAGTGCATGGGGAAAAGGGAGGGATGGAGGGGAGGGGTGGGAGGGAGGGGCAGGAGGAATATGAGAGGGAGGAGAATGCAGTGGAAGGAGGAAGAAGGAAGGTGAAAAAAGAGATGGAGGGAATAAGAGAGGAGGAAAGAGAAAGGGAAAGAGAAAGTGCTTGAAGGGAAGGAAGAAGAAAGAGAGGATCATTCTGAAACAAAGGTGTTACCCACTTCTGTGAGAAAAGATCTTCGCTACTACATGGACTGGAATATCTTTGCTCTGGTTAGTCATGGTTGATTATTCTCCAGGTTGGAAGTGAAGCACTTCCATCATCTCCAGAAGGCATCTGGAGGTGAAGATGTCTGGGTAACTGGAGAGGGAAAAAGACTCATGGAGTCAGTCTCCTTGACTATTCTGATGAGCTGCAA
This sequence comes from Uropsilus gracilis, assembly GCA_004024945.1. Classification (NCBI taxonomy): domain Eukaryota; kingdom Metazoa; phylum Chordata; class Mammalia; order Eulipotyphla; family Talpidae; genus Uropsilus; species Uropsilus gracilis. The sequence goes on from PVHY01001343.1 coordinate 123,192, forward strand.
GCTAGAGGTTTCCTGTGTCCTGGGGGCAGGACTGCTGGTGGTTCACCAAAAACCCAGGCATATAAACAGGCACAAGCAGAGGCACTCAGAGAACCAGGGCCAGGGCCACGGCACAAGATGGCAGCAGGAGAAGTCCAGATTCCGGCCAAGATCAAAGCCAAATATCTCAAGCTTAAGGGAACATCTAGCTAGTGAAATATGCTTCAGGCAAGTTCAAGGACACTGGTGAAGGTCAGGTAAGGCAGGGGTCTGTGGGCCCTTCAAATGGAGCCCACTTATCATGATCTGGCTGTCCCAGACCCACAGGTCTTTGGCAAGGCCCTATTTATCTCAGGTTGCTAAATCTGTGCTTTTTGTGCCCAGCCATTTCGTTATCTTGTGGCTTCTTTTTCTCCTCAGTTTCCTAGTTGGACTTGTTTTGAAAAGTATTAACCCTTTCTCAGCTGAATTAAGGGATATAGAGCACATTTATATCTCAGCTAGAGAAACTAAAGAGAAGTCACTCATGACCTGGCATGAATGGATGGACAGACCAATTTGTCCATTTTCTGTCAGGGACCTGAATTAATAACTTCATTAATAACTGTGTGACCTTATGCAAGTTAACCTCCCTAAGCTTCAAATTCCTCTCCATCAAAGTAAAATAATAATTGTATACAACTCACAGGATTGTATGATAATAAGAATTCAGTAAGTTAATAAGATTGTTGCCAATGTTGTTTCATTCATTCCCTCTTTCTTCTCTGGTAATAAATTTTTACCTGAGCATATGGCAGTCTGAAACAAAGCCTATGTTTCTGGGAACTCCTGCAGCAGGTTGTCCTGCTTGAGTAACTTCTGGCCAATGAGTTACCATTTGGAAATCTAGTAGTCAACTCACAGGAAAGAAGAAATGGAAACTCATAGGGAAGAAGAAATGGAAAAAGAAATGCTTTCTTCTTTTCTTACTTTTGCTGAATAGACTATGGAAGTGATGGCAGGAGCTCAAGCAATCTTTTTGGTGCAGGAGGCAACATTCTAACGACGGTAAAAAGCAAAGAAGAAATAAGCCTGCATTCTTGTCAAGTCTGAGTGGGCCACTAGATAGCCATTAAATGGTTTATTTCTGATTCATTACAAGAAATAAACTAACTTCAAAAAATATACATGTTTTGAGGAACTTTCTGGTTACTCGCCATTGAACAAAAATCTAATGTGCGGTATGTGAGCGTAATGTAGGTAGGATCTTATTGTCATTCTTTCTGCCTTTTAGAAAATACAATATTAAGGATCTAAAAAAGACAGACATAAAGCAATGGGACCAAGAAGGACTATTAGTCATTAGACTTAGCATCACTCCCAGGGCTATAGAATGGGACAAGAAAGATAGCCTTTGCCAGACAGAGACTGGGTCACCAGGCAAGAAGGAGCTCCTGACTCCTGGCCTCACATTATTCTTGCTAAACCTCTCCTGCAAGCAGCAATTGGATCTGGCAAATAGGAAAAAGGGCAGTTTGGGAGGTCAGTAAACCTAGGTTTGCCTCCCAGCTTCTGTTTTACTAGCTGTGTGACACTGGGCTAATCTAATGATCCTTTTAGACCCTGGTGTTGGTCTCCTTGTGTTAAAATGGAACATAGGATAATACTGATGCTGAACGGTATGATTTAAATAAGAAAATGTCCATCAAAGTCTGAACATAGTGTCTGACACATTATACAACTTTGTTTTTTTTTTTGTTGTTTTTTTTTTTTGAGACTAGGTCTCACTATTTTTGTCTGTGGAACTGCAGGCTCAAGTGGCCCAGAGTACCACGGACTCAAGCAATCCTCAGCCTCAGATTCCCAGGTAGCTGGGATTAAAGGCGTGCGCTACTATGCCCAGCTATATTTTTTTGTAACTAGGTCTTGCTACGTTGCCCGAATGAGACCCGAGCCATGATCCCTGGTCCCCACCATGGCTTCCTAGGCTGCCGCTTACAGGCATGCGCCACTGTGCCCAGTCTACACATTGTACATCTTTGGTGAACAAATGTTTAGAAATGAAAGTTGGACTTTTGTTTTGCACCATTCCCACTCCTAGTCCTAGGTTTCACCCAGATCTCTTTATGAACTGGCCCCAGAATGGACTGTCTCCTCCAGGGCCAGGCCTTCTACTCCCTAGGTCCCTACCTAGTGCTCCAAGGTGACTTTGTGTCTCTCCCTATTTTTACAAATTTCAGAACAGCTTTAGGGCCTCCTTGACGGCAGGGCCTGGGTGATCTCTCTCCCCTCCTGAAGAGTGGCAGCATTTGCTCTTCACCCACTCACTAACATCTACTGCCTTATTGGTATTTAATGATGAAGGACATGTCTCATCCTGCCAGCCATACCCTGTACTCTGCAAGGGTGTGGTTCATGCATTTCCACACTGATACCCCTCAGCCCTTAACACTCGGTCAGGCTGTGGTGAATTCTTGCTGAACAAGAAAACCAAATCCAATTATCCAGAACCCTCGAACTAATTTCTTTTTCAGAATCCCTTTTGAATCGACATGCCCCTTGCTTTTTCTATGTTCCTCAGAGATCAAAGCCCTTTCACAAGGGTGCATTCCTAGAATATCATCAGAGGCTCAGGTAACTTTGTAAAGAATCAGACTTGGGTCCAGCACACAGATTGCGCTGCTGACTTTGGCCAGTCATTGGGCATGAGATGAAAAAGTGAACGAGGGCTTCATTCAGGAGAAACCCAGTATTGTAACTAAGAAAAATAATCCAAAAAATACTTACTGGGTGGTGAGTTGATACCTGTATTAGGAATTTAGGAGCATGTTTAATTCGTCCTTTGAAAGAGGAATATTGCCATGTAAACTTATACCATTGCTTTGAATATGAGAATGCATTGAGTTTGTCTTTTAAAACAGATATGTTGGACTTTTTTTGTGTGCATGGGAATAATTTGTATTCTGCCTCCCCATGCTTCAAGGAAATGAACAAAACAGCAGTACTGCTGATCTGATAGATTCTAGAATGGTGTTCTCCCCCAAGAGAGGATGCATGGCCTTTGTCCATACAAACTGAAAGGACCCACACAGTACTATGAGGCTGTTCTAGTTGCATAGTGAGTCAGAAATACAAGGAAATTCTAGTGCTATCACGATTGCTTTCCAGGATTCACTTGGGGATGCTTATTAGAAATATAAACTATCTGGTTTCTAACCCCATCCCCACCCCAGTGATTCAGCTGATCTATGGGGAAAAAACCAAAACAGAAATCTGCAAAAACAGAAATCTACCAAAGCTTCAAGTGATTTCAACACAGGAGGCAGCACGTGGACTATACTTTGAGAACCACCACTTTGAGCTGGGCACGGTGGGTCGTGCCTGTAAGCTTCAGCCTATGAAGCGGCCGGGGCTAGGGATTGCGGTTTAAGTCCCGCCTGGGGCCTGTAGCGAGACCTAGTTCCAAAAAAAATAGCTGGAAGTGGTGGCGCGCACCTGTACTCCCAGCTACCTGGGAAGTTGAGGCTGGGGACTGCTTGAGTCTGTGGTACCCCAGGCAACGAGAACCTGTGGTTCCACGGGCAAAACAGAGAGACCTAGTCTCAAAAATACATACATACATACATACATACATACACACACACATAAATATTTTTTAAAAAGATATACTTTGGAAAAAAAAAAGAACCACCACTTTGAAAGAAGGGTGTGTCATTCTCACAGAAGCCACTCACTGCTACCTTTTCTGTTCCAACCATTCTGCTGTTTATGTGGCAATAATAAAATAATAGAGTTAATAATCTGAGCAAACGTGTACACAGAGCAATAATTGAAGTGTAACTTTGGCACAAAGATCCTCCAGTCCTACAGGAGTGAGTAACCAGCTCTACTAAGAGAGCTTGCCCTAAAGGGTAGGTCAAATGCTTTTGGGGGGTAGGGGAAGTTCTGGGAGTGCTCCCAGACTGTGGAAGAGAGACATGCCATTCGCTGTTCTGGATGAGTGACTCACTGGGGTATGTGGCAGTAACCACAGCTGGTGGCATGACTGCTACAGATTTGGGGTGATGGGAGAGGTGATGGCCGTGACTGGAGAGGGCATTTTATTCCAGGGGGGAACTAGACCCCCTGCTTGGATGCCAGTCTGTTTTATCAGTTACCTTGGTGTGATGAAAGAGGGAAAGGGAGGGCTCCACTGGATGGTCTCAGCAAGAACACAGAGGCACTGTTTAGTCATTGGTATTAAAAGACCTGTACTCACAATCCCTGAACACATTTTTGCTTCCCTCTCTTCCTTGCCCCTCAAGTCAATGGCTGATTTACCTCTTCAATTTCGTCCACGTGTCTCCTTTACCGCATCTTTGTTTCCCCGCTACCACATAGCACGCATCTGTCCTCTGTGAATTCCCACCCCTGTGACCTGCGTGGGCCTCCCACGGGGACTCAGTAGATTGCTAACCCATTCATTGTCCTGCCTCCCATCTCACAACCTCCAAGCCATCTTTCCCACAGCCACCACATGTTCCCTCCAAAAATAAAAATCCAAGCAAGTCATCCCAGGACTGAAAATTCACAGCTTACCATGGTTTGTGGTTCAGCAACTTCGGTCAGTGCCAGAATCCCCTGGACAGCTTGTGAAAACACAAAGCAGAACTCAATCTGCGCCTCCTCCTTTACCTGCTGAGCTTCCCACCTTCCAGGTTTCCATGAAGGCTTCTCCATCCACTCTTCCTGGGCCCTGCTCCACCACCACATTCCTCGCTCCCATCACACACATCACACACAGCCACTCCTCTCCCGGTACATGCCACCAACTCCCCACAGTAAAGGCCCCAGTGAAAGCATTGTTCTTCTTCCCATGTTACAAGCACACCTTGTTTTATTTTGCTTTGTTTTCTCATGCATCTTGCAGATTTACATGTCTATTTTTTGCAGGTGGGAGGTCTGAAGCACTCCTGTGAAGCTGGCCTTCTATAACAACATGGGTTCACTTTGTGTCCATGTGTCATTTTTAGCAAGAAAATATTTTTATGGACCTTAAGCATGTACATGCTTTTTGTTTCAGGTCTCGCTATGTTGCCCAGGGTAGTCCTGATCCCACGGACTCAAGTGATCCCCAGCCTCAGCCTCCCAGGTAGCTGGGGTTACAGGCACCTGCTACTGCACCCGGCTGCTTTTTTCAGAACCAGGTCTGCCTATGTTGCCCGGGGTAGTCTCAAACCCGCGAACTCAAACACTCCCTGCACTTGGATTATAGGCATGTGCACCATGCCTGGCTCTGTACATACTTTTATTTTGAAAAGCATGCACATTGTTTTTTAGATACACTGCTATAGCATTTTTGCTAGGAGAGACCATAGCATAAACATAACCTTTATATGTAGCAGGACACCAAAAGGTTCGTGTGACTTGATGTATTGAGTTATCTACTTTATTGTGGTGGCCTGTGACTGAGCCTGAAGTGTCTCCAAGGTGTACATGTCTTTAGGTGCGCATGGGATACTGAAGTCTTGACTCAGAAAACTGCACCAGTTGCAACACTAGTAAATGTTAGATACAGGCTTCACCTCCTGTTGGTAGTGTGCTTTGCATGCACCTCCCCAATCCATGTGGAAACTAACTTCCTTCCTCCATGCTCTCAGAACACCCTCTGCTTCCTAGGGGGCACACACAGAAAACTGAGGTCTTTCCCACCATGTTGAGTTGGTCAAGGCAGGGTATTCATCCTTGTTGTCTGTGCCTAGCCCATGGAAGTCATGCAATCACGGGTGTTCAAATAAATGAATTGTTTGAGCTGGAGTATTTGCAAATATGAATTTTCTGATGTAGTCTTGGGCTGTGAGAAATGAGACACACACCAGAAGATTATTTAAGTTCCTTATAACATGCTGACTCAACACACTAGGGAGCTCTATGAGGAAAGTGGTAAATAAAACATGATACCACCTTATATTAGGGGAACCCTGTAAGGAAGGGAGATCCAAAGATCTGTTGTCTTCTTTAATGGGAGTGTCACTATTTTGTTCATTTCCACAAATAGCACCCCAATTTTATATGTGTTTTTGATATCGGGTCAAAAGGGGCAAATGCCTCCAACCAACAAGCCACAGTAAAAAAAGACGGCATTTTCAAAATGCGGCTTCCACAACCCAGCTTCTTATCAGATTCATACCGCCCGCAGCACCAGCAGTTGCTAAAGTCACAAAGCAATTTCAACAAGGTTTTATTTACAAGGAAAATTAACCAGGAAAAAGAAAAGTCCTTTATGCCACAAGTGGCCAGCTATTTCACCCCAAGTACCGCTTAGTCCCAAGGTCCCAAATACACGCCCAAGATGGTGCCCCTTGGCAGGCACCCTGCCAAGTCTAGTCTTTTTTTCCCCGTCTTTTTGCTTCTTCTCTCTCCAGCATTCTGAGCTGTGTCTTCTCCAAGACTCTTCAAACTTTTCCAACAAATGCTGATGAAGAAATCATTTTTCCAAATCCCTGACTATCACCAGGTACCAGCCACACCACCTTGCTGCTATGCCACACATGCACTTCCTTTATCTGGCCAAATTCACCAGGCTTACCCCCAACAGTCCCTGGTTACCCCTGGCCTGCCATTCTGGCATCCAGCTCCACATGGCTATTTCTGTGCCGGCTACTCCCCCACCATGGCTCCTTGTCACCACCAGCTCACTCTTCCAGGGGGCTTCCCCTGGCCAGACCATGTGGGCCTGTTCTATCAGTCCACCATTCTCATCTTTTCCTCCTCCTATCTCTAGCCCTCTTTCTATGCACTCTTTGGGACTTCTCACTTCTCTTGAGCCTTCTCTTAGACTCCACCCACCAGGGCAGTATGGTGTCAATACAATTTTCAACTGCATCACTACCCCTGTATCATTTTTAACCTAGTCACAGTTGTGTCCCAGAATACTATGAAGGCAGAGATGTTAAGGTAATTTTATAGCAAACTTTGGTGACTGTCTTTTCTACTGGTCTATAAAAAATACCTTCATAAGTCAGGGAAAGGAAAGAAAAGAGGAGAGGGGAAAGAAAGGAAGAGAGAAAGGAAGAAAGAAAGAAAGAAAGAAAGAAAGAAAGAAAGAAAGAAAGAAAGAAAGAAAGAAAGAAAGAAAGAAAGAAAGAAAGAAAGAAAGAAAGAAAGAAAGAAAGAAAGAAAGTCAGAGGCCTGAGAACATAAATTCGATGTGTCTTTGGAACCAAAACCAAAACATTATTTTTATAAATAACCTCCATTAAAAAGAGAAAATCAATTCTTCTATAGACAAATTGAAATTGTAGGCACACATCAAATTTTGCTGCTTCTCTCTTTCACTAGGAAGGGAATTGTTACCAGCAAGCCCTCAGGGCATCTCCCAAGCTGCAACTTTTCTTTCCCAGGATAAAAATTACAGTTTGGGTCCAGAAAGGAAAAATGAGAGAAAGCTACCCCCCAGAGTAAAAGTGAGCTGTCAGCACTCAGAGTTATTCCAGAGCTAGTGCGTGCCTCAAAAGCTTCTTTCCAATCTGACTCTTGGCTTGGGGTCATGTAATGCCAAAGGTATTTGTTTCTTTTCCTTCTGACTTCAAGGACCTTGTCAAAAAAGAAGCATGAGTTAACAGGCTCTGTCAAAGAGTGCCTCTTTAAGGCACCTGAGAGCCACACCAGCCACCTGCACTGTTCTGGAAGACAGTGTACATTCTAGTTCTCTCTCTAGCCACAGCACACATTCCCGTTTTCTTAGTCAGGTTTTGGGTGGAGGTGGTGCCATTCCTGATCCCACTGTCTCAGCCTCTGTGTCTTCTCCCCCATGTAGAAGCAAAGCTTCCAGGACCTTCCGTCCTGAGAGGTTCAGGGGCCTGGAGTTCTTTCTGGGAGGCAGGGTGGAGGCTTTCACTTCCTTTGACCCAGTGGGCATTGGATGACCTCTTCCTACAACTCCCTGAGGCTGTTCCCCCGACTCCCCTCTCCCTCCCTTCCCCCAGTAAGTCCGTAAGCACAAGTCTTTACAGAGAAGCCTGAAGCTTTCAGGGGAAGGAAAAAAAAAAACAGTTTTCAACCCTGAGCCTACATGGTCGCAGACATTTCCTGCTTGGCTAGAGCCGCTTCTCGCCTCTTGCGCGCACGCTCCCCCTACTGCTTGCTGCTGGCAATGCACCTCAGGGTGAAGGGAACCAGGAAAGCCCTAGGGTGACCCGGGAGAACCATGTTGAAATGAAAGACTGCGGAGGAGCTGCCCAAGAGTGAGATAGTAAATTAAAAAAAAAATTCTTCCATTGCCCTAGTGAACGGCCCAAGCTAAGCCTTTTCTTTCAGAATAAACTCTGTAACGAAGACTAAAGGAATAAATTCTCCCCAGAGTTTCTCTAATTAATTAAATGTAGGTCTCCCACAAAGAGTTAAATCAATGAAAAGAACTTTGGAGTTGGATTCACGATCAGGGACTCATCCAGGTTTCCATCCTTGATTTGATGGATGACCTTGAACACGTCAACCTTTGTAAGCCTCAGTGTCTTTATCTGTACCATGAGCCATAATGACACTGTGTACCCCATAGTGTTAGAGAAATAAGTAGAAGAATGTGAATGTCTGAGAAAAATGTTTTGTAACATAAAATTAATGAGCTATTAGTTCTTTCCCTTCCAAGCACGCACGTGCGCACACTCGCACACACACACACACACACCCCTCACACTTTCCCATATATCTAAGTGGAAACCTTAGTGGAGGCAACCTAAAGCCTCCCCCCCCCCAAAAGGAAGTAGGATAAGGAAAACTCAGTCACAAACAGGAAGTAGCAGAAATGCCACTAGAAAAATTGGCTCAAGCAAAAGAAAAAATAAAACAAAAACCAAAAAATAAACCTAGGTTACGTTTTAAAAGATCAAGTTAGATTTAGATAAAGATTTGGGATGTTGCCAGTGTGACTCGACCCCTAGTTTAGGGGGTTTTCAGCCATGCTTAGTAATTCTTTTGACCTAGATTTGACCTCACAAATGGGAATTCTCACTGGGCATGTCAGGATTCCTGCAGTTGGTAGGTTCCAGCCATTTTCAATGTAGGTCTCTCCTCCTTTTCCCCTGTGGCAATAGGAGGCCCCCCCCCACCCCAGCACGGAGGCCAGGCGGGGAGGAGCTGGGGCCCGCCTTGGGGAAACGCCCCGCTGCTGCTCTCAGATTACCACCTCCCTTCCTGGCTTCACAGACTTGCCACATTGTAGGTTGGCTTCTGAGGGAATGTAAGAAAAGCACCCCAGTGCCGGCCACACAAAGAAGTTTTACAGTCAGAGGATTATGCCCAATTTTCCTTCCAAACTTCTGTTAAGAGGAGACAAAAATCCTAGATATTTTTTTCTAGGGAAAAAAAAAAATAAAGCTGAAGGGAAATGTCAACATGTCAAGACAGTAGTGTGCTGTTTATTTTCTTGTTTTTCCTGTCTCATTCTTGAAATCACTTTCAGAAATCTTACCACCTTTTTTTTGCTGCTTCCTTCATTTTGCATGATTTTAAGGTAGGGAAGGGGAGGATTAGAAGGCTAAGAACTAAGCCAACAGACATCCTTAAAACTTTTTTTTGCAGAATCAGAGTTACTTTCTGGCCCAGGGAAAACACTTGTTTCTGCCTTTGTCTATATCTTTGCTATTAAAGAACCCATCCAACTCTTAGCAAAGTGCTCTGTGCAAGAAAGAATCAGAAAGTTAGAAGCCTACACCCATCCTGTGAGTGTTTCCAGTCTGAACAGTGTCCTAAAGACAAATAAAATTTTTCTAAATACTTATCGTGTCTCATTTTCTCATGAAACATTTGTGTTTCACAAATGCACGCCACCTCCAACTGTACCATGGCCACCAGTGATCAATGCTTCTGATTGTGCATGTTCAATTGAAAACTGATGACCATGGTGCCTTCCAAGTAGCTACATATTTGAGTGGCAAACATGTCACATTTGAGCTCTCCACCACACTGGGAACACAGCAAAAAGCTGTGAGGCAGCTGGAGCTACCGGTGAGAAGGTGAGAGGAGAGGGCCAGAGTAGCAAAGGTCCAAGGCCACGCAGTTGGATCCCTACAAAGTCCAAACTAAGAGACCAATGTCCTCCAAATCCTATTCCAGCATTTACTGTCCACTCTGTCATTATCAGCAACAGGTTCGATAGCTCTCCTGTGTGCTAAACAAATAGAATGTCAGCATTTTAAAACATAAGGTCCCGTAAGCATGTAACGTAAGGCAACCTATTGCAAATTATATTGGGTGCGTTTCATAAGCAAAGCTGAAACTCCAAGTCCTTTTCAATAGATAGGCTTTCTTACTTTAATCAAAAATTATTTTAATTTACATGATTCATTTCATTTTCATGATTCAAGTCAGAATTCTAAAATCTAAATTCTATATCTGAGAAGTCTTGTTGCCACCTTTTTACAGTTCACACTATGTCGCCTACTCTTTCTTTCCTTCGATAATCATTTTTATTATTTTTTATCCTACCTATGCTTTTTTATGAAAATACCACTAAATACAAATAAATTCTTATTTATTTTGCAGGCTTGCAAAAAATAGCATGGATCGTGCATTTGGAACTGGCTCCCAGGAAGAGGCAGTGAACATTACTAAACCAGCCTTCTGCCTGGGAAGCCCAGAGATCCCAGGCACTGATTATGCAGACAGTTGCAGGTAAGGCTGAGAACTGAAAAGTGCTAAAGCAATCAAGGCTTCAGGTGGCTAGCTTTGCCCAATAAACCAAGCCCCTCAGGAAACCAGAACTAACCCTGATCAATGCCAATCACAGCTGAGCCACAAGCCATCTGCCAGGGAGAAACCTGCCCAGATGCCCAAGAAAAACCCAAATGATACGGTGGGGGGCAGTGTTTTGAGCAACAATCATCTGTTGCCCATTCTTGGGGGATGGGACAATTCTCAGGAAATGTCATAGCACTTTGTAGACAGTCATCTTTCTTGCAATCTCCACCGAATGTGGGCACAAAGGAGCTTCCACTTCCTAACCTGCACAGAAAGGAACAGATTCCTGGTACTTTGGTAATGGGTGAGGGGTGAGAATACATATTAGCGTAGAACCCATACTTCTAAATCACAAACTGTGTTGTAAAGTAACATTACTGCAATTTTTAAAAAATTACAAAACAAATAAAAGGAAAAAGCTGTCACTTACTGTCCACATTTACAGTAACTTAATATTGGTGTGTTTTACCTTTTCACATGGAACTATGAGAAGCCAAGATTCTCCAGTTTTTTTTTGTTTGCTTTTGCACAGCACCACTTATTGTTTTTTTGTAAAGCTTACTGATGTTAGATATGAGATATTACTGCATATACTACATTGTTTATTCTCATAGCATTTCCCTGAAACCAAGAAATTTTAGGGAATAATTTTTTTCATTTTTAGTTGTGGTAAAAAAAATTACTTAAAATTTGCCACTTTTTAAAAAAATTTAATCACTTTTAGTGGTTAAAAATTCAGTGGGACTAAATACATTCTTTTGTGTATGTGTGTGTGCAAGCGTCACTACTTTTCATCTCTATAACTTTTCCCTTTGTAAAATGGAAATTCCTTTCCCATGAAACAGTAACTCTCCATTTCTCTATGGGCCATCTCTGCCCCCAGCTTCTGATAATCAGCATTTACTTCATTTTGACTTTTCTAAGTATCTCATGTTAGTAGAATGATACAGTATTTGTCTTTTCCTGATATTCCATTTTGAATAATGTCCTCAAGGCTCATGCATGTTGTAGTATATTGAAGAATTTCCTTCTTTTTAAAAGCTGAACAATATTCCAATGTATGCATATATCACAGTTTATTTCTCCATTCTTCTATTAATGGATCCTTGGCTTGCTTCCATGTGAATGTAAAAATATCTCTTTGAGGCCTTATACTTTATTATTATGGGTAGATACCCAGAAGTAAAATGGCTAGATTATATGATGATAGTTTTAATTTTTTTTGAGGAACCACCAGCTGTTTTCATGGCAATTGTACCATTTTACATTTCAACCAACAATGCACAGGAGTTCCAGTTCCTCCACTTCCTCTGCAACGTTTGTATTTTTTTTTTTTAAACTAGAAAACCGTCTGTGAGGTGTTAACTCCTTGAATTTTGATTTGCATTTCTCTGGTGATTAGTGATGAACATCTTTTCTTGTGCTTATTCTTCAGTTGTATATCTTCCTTGGTAAAATGTTTAGTAATCCTTTCCCCTATTTAAAAACAATGGGTTGTTTGGCTTTGCTGTTAAGTTTTGGGAGTTCTCAATATTCTGAATATAAATCCCTCATTAGATTCCAACATCACTGTTTTGAAAGGATACATCCAACCCATAACAGCCCATTTCAGATCCAAGGGTGTCCATTTCCAGAAGTGGGGTCTACTGTTACATTCCATCCATAATGTGTAGCAATGTATTACTTGGGCAATTGATGAAAGAGAGAGATAGTTTGAGACTCTCTGCTTTTGAATTTGTTGCATGTATACTACATGTATGCTAAATACAGCATGGTTCTCATTATGGAGGGCTTATTTCCAACAAATGTTTTTTTGTCTTTATAAAGTCCATGGCAGGAAAAAAATTGCTTCCAACGACTGTACCACAAACCGCTCTCCCTTACCAGCTTCCCCTGCCTCATATTAACACCTGACCCTAGAAGTTGAGACCCTGATGCCCAGATTGTGCAACATCACATGCTCCTTTTACCCAGAAGTAAGATTTTTCTTTACTTTGGAAAACAGGCCAAACTGACTCTCCACAGCTGGAGATTGTTGGGACTGTGATTGTTGATCATTTCATCTCAGCTTCTGTTAAATCTGGGCTAATATTTTGGCTGAAAGGCTGTGACAAATGCTTTGGACCTATAACTTGGCACGCTGGCGGGGGTGGGGGCATGCTGGCAGGGGGTGGGGGGTTGTGGCTTGGCCCTCCCCTGGTCAGGCAAGAGAGAGCAGTCAAGCTCAGTTCTAACATGCTCCAGGGATTCGGCACCTGGAAATCCCCATAAAGCTAACTCTGTTCCAGACCTTTCTCAACACCCAGAGGAGGGAGCAAAAGGGCTATTGTACCTACAATCAAGTTTCCCAGTCTGCAATTCTGCAGCCTGGGGGGTCAGGGAAGCAGGGCTGGGGTGGTGGGTTTAACTATACATTCATTAGTTGTGGGGTCTCAAGTCAAGAAGTGAGTGGGATGACTTTGTGAAAAGCCCAGTGGCAATCATTGTGCCCTATAACTCTGAGGCAAGCTATTTAGAACTAATGTCCCCCTTCCCCTCCCCTGCCCCCAGCAGACGGGTGACTACATTAACCCCTCCACCAGACTCAGATCAAAGACCTAGTTTCCACCCAGCTTTTGCCTCTGTGAATCTGGTTTCTTGTTATTCCCATCATCCTTGTTCTCCAGCTTTGTTGCCACATTTCTTGGGTTCCGTCCAATGCTGAGTCATGAGTCAGAAGCTTTTTAGGAGTTAAGCTGCCACTCCAAAGAAGGGAGTAATAACAGCCCCAGGCACCAAGTGGTGAGCCCCTTACTTACCCAAGGCACAGGCCTCCAGGGACCCACAGGTGGAGCTTGGTGCCACCCCAGTGGGGTGACTCATTTTCCTTGACAGGACCTAGGTGTAGTAAGGAAGGTCCCAGCTGAACCTCCATGACTGGTCTTCCTGGGGGAGATCTCTTCCTTCACACACAAAATGTGACATTCCAAAGGACCCCTTTCCCAGCTCTTGCCTTGCCCCATCCCACCCCACTTCAGCTTTGGAAGCATTTCAGTCCACACTGCCTTGGGGCAGAGGAAAGCGCCGAAATGAGTAAGGATGCAACACAGTGTTTTCCCTGGCATGACGTTGGCTGATGACACATCCCCCCGCCCCAGGCCCCATGCTGCCCCCTGGGGAGTGGACTCCAGGTCTGGTGTGGTAATTCAGCAGGTCTCAAGGAAGGCCTGAAGTGAGGTACCAGGCATGAAGGTGAGATTTCAGAGAATATTGTGCAAAGGGATAGCAAGAATGTAGACAGTAACAACAGCCAGCACGTGCTGAGGGCCCTCTGCACCAGGTGTGGTTCCACTGAACACAGTCATCCTATGAGGGATACTGTGACAGTTCCTGCCTTACCTGGGAGGAAACTGAGTCACAGACAGGACCAGGGTGACACGGTTAACATGGGCACCGTCAGGAATTTAACCCTTGCTGTTCAGCTCTGGTACTTCATTACTGCTCCCTATTAACAAAAAGATGTCACACATGAGGAGACTGAGCTACGGTGAAATCAAGTGCCCTGCTCCCTCTCCTGCTGACAGAGCTGACAGAGCTCCCCTCTGACTCTGGACTGCATCCCATTATGGAGCCTACTTGCCCTTATCCACCCTGACTTTCTACCTTCCTCCTGAAGCTTCCAGTTCTTATTTCTGGTGACAGCAAGCTACCAGAAGAAAAAAAGCCAGATAGTGAGTGAGCAGGTGAGGAAACCAGAAACCTGCACCTGCCAATGCAGGAGCAATCAGTCCAACACTCCTGGTGGGACTGACACCTGGCTGCACAGGTAAACTGTCCAGATGCCCCAGGCAAAGGGAGCTGAGCAGAGAGGGAGTTAGAGCTTCCAGAAAGCTCTACTATTCTATGTAATAGTAATAGTCCATGGAATAGTAATAGTCCATGGAATAGTCGAAAAAATGAAGAGGGCTAAGATGTGATTGAAAACAAAAACAAAACATGTACATCAGGTTGGAAAAAACCATATGTTCAATTAGTTCAAGCCCTTTTTTATTAATAATGAGAGCCAATGTCGAATAGGTATTTCATGTACCAGGCACCATGTTAAGTGCCTTTTTGTACCTACGACACTCTCATGAGACAGTGCTATTTTTGTTTTCACATGGAAACTGAATCAAAAGTTCGTTGGCCAAGGAGAGGTAGGTTAGAGCAGTTTTGTCACCAAAACCCTTGTTCTATCATCTGTAACTCTTCATGGTAGACCATTCCGATCGTGCATAAATTATAGAAAAGATTGTCATAAACCCCACAAGATGCACAGGTCAGTTGTGAGCATTATCGACAGAGATGTTTCATGTTTGAAGATATCATAATGTTTTAACATCGATCCTCTCTTCCAGTACTACGTTATTCTGAAGAAAATCTCATCTTGGTTTTGTATATCATTCTGTTATTATCAACACAAAATTTATTATATTAAATTTATTTATTATCTCCGGGAAAGGATTTTCTTAACTAACTGACTTTCTTAGCATGAATGCCAGCACTCTATCTAAAGAAAACAATTTCTTAATACCATCAAATACAGAAACCTTGTTGGACAACTTCAGACTATCCCATAAACGTATTTTTACACTGAACTTATTTAATCAGAAATATTTGTGGCATTTGGTTGACAACTCTCTCAAATCTCTAATGTATAAAGTCCCTTCCTCCCTGTCACTCATTGGTGGAGGGGACAGTCATTTGCCCTGTAAAATGTCTCACATCCTGAATTTTGTGATTCTACCTCTGTAGCATCATTTAAAAAGCCTTCCATCCCTTGTATTTTTTTGTAAACTCTTAAGTAGTTCTGGTGGCTTGATTCAATTCACATTTAATTTGGCAAAGATACCCCTATTATTCCCCCAGATATGAAGGGTTTAGCATAAGCTCCCAAAGCTAATGAAGGATTGAACCAGGACAGAGCTGTCTTCTGCCTGCAGCCTTCTGCTTTACTGTAAGACATCAGTTTCAGATCTTCTCACTGAAGTAGAAAGGTGGTCTGGTTATCTTCTAATCAACTTCTTTCACTGCCTTCTATGAGACAAACCAAGAGAGGAACAGTGGCAAATGCAAATCTTTCTCAGGCATATGGAAGTATTTTAACTTTAAGCAGATGGTAGGAGGGAAGGGTGTCCCGGTCTGGGTGGGGCTGTGCACCTTCTGCTTTTGCCAGAAGACTGAAAACACTGGAACCCGAACAGGGGCAAAGAGCATCATTCTCAGTCTTCACTTTCAAATGCTGAGAACTGATAGCCCTGTGAGTACTGGCAGGAGCATCCATCCCCTGACTTATTGCTGGAGGCAAAGAGGTGTGCACACAGGCTGGATGCCTGAGGAGATGTACACTTTCCACTCGGAGGAACAGCAAGGGCTAGTTAATGAAGGCAGTGATCATTCTGTGCTTTCCAGAAACTAGAGCTGCTTTTTCCCCCACTCCTGCTATGCTGAGCATGGAGATGTCTGAACCCAGACTGCGTCAAAACAGTTAAACACAGAAATAGTCCCATCATAAGAGGTGGAATATCCAGTGGGTTGGGGTGGGAGAGCAGGGGAGGAAAGTTGTCTCAAAAAGCACAATAACATTGTCGGTGGACCTCTCTCGAATACTTAAAATGTGGCAGCACTTTCACTGAAACTTCACTAGAGCCCTGCAAGGTGGAAAGTGAGTACTTGGCTTACTGAATCTGCAGATGAGTAGAAAAATGAGATCACACAGAAATGAAGGCAGACTGCAAATCCACGTTTTTCTACTTTTGTGTCTGTGGCTGCAAAGTTAGCTAAGTTAGGGTGGCCATTTGAGAGGTGAGAATTTAGAAGGGAACTTAAGAGAGTTTAGGAGTGGCTCCGGCAATTCACACTGGGATCCCAGTCTTTGGGACCAGTCCTTCTCCATTTTAACACAGCTCTCTGAAACTCTTCATTGAATGTCATAAGTGGAGTTGTCCAGATGGAGCCGACTTGGAGTTAACAGGTAAACACTTCCCAACTTCCTCTCTGTCAGGTATAAGACTCCTAATCTGCAGGAATTATCAGGGGCGCATCTGGCACACACAAAGCATCAGTGTGAATCTGAAAGTGACACCTCTTCTCAGAGTGGAATAATTGCAAAAGCATGCCTCTGGGAGGCCTTAGCCAGGCTGATGAGCTCTGCAGCAGAACTCACTGCATGGCCCAGTGATCAGATTCCAGGCCCCACTGCAGGAGGAGAGAACAGACCCCTGTGAAGCATCAGATTTGCTTCCCATCCTGGATGCTTTGCATTTGTCTGACTCCAGTCACTCTGGCTGAGGCCTCACTATGTTTTGGTGGTTGTTTCACATAGCTGCGGTCTCACATAAACTCAGAAGAGGGCAGGACCCAATTACTAGATTACAAAAAAAATTGGTTTTCTTTCTTTCCTGTCTTTCTTCTTTTTCACCGCACTCAAGGCTGTGGCAGTCAAATTTCCCCCAGCCTCTCTGGTTTGACTCACAAGGCCAGGCTGACTTCCCCATACAATGACGATCCAGAGGCTATGGCTGTATTATTCTCTCTTTGATAGAACTGATCAACTTGGTTCATTCAGAGAGTTGACCAGTTTACTTTTGTTACTTGGTTTTGTCAGAGGACATGAAAAATAATTGGCCTTTTCTATACAGATTTTAAGCCATACTAAAGTCAAGGTGAATAAGAAGCAGTATAAACCTTAGCAAATAAATTTGGTCATAACATAGGCATAGGTATGGCCATTCCCATGCTAGAAATTTATGGTACAGAAATCATCCTAATCAAAAGAAAGACAAAAATCTATATTCATTAATTTGTTGCTGCTATAATTCCTAATGGAGAAAAACTGGAAATCAGCTACTCTTGAAAGAATTGCATATAAGTTGCTAAACTGTGGTGCATGACAAGTGGTAGTTTTATATAGCATTTAGAGTTAGTGCTTGGTGAGTTATATGAGATGCTTATATTGCTATATTATGGGGAAATATCAGAAAACATGAAGTATGCTTACAACTATGTCATAAAATTTCAGAGAGATGATTTACTAAAAGCAATCTTAGTAAAACTTATGATTATAACTAAGATTTGTTGAGTTTTTACTACATGCTAGATACTGTTCTAAATGATAATATGCATATGTAAGTGATATACACACATTCAGTTTCTCTTCATAACAATGCCTGGAGGTTGGTACAGTTATTCTGATTCCCATTTAACTGATGAAAAACTAGGACTGGGTGAAATCAAATAATTTGTCCAGGTCAGGTAGCAAATAAGGTAGTAGTTAAAAGACAAATCAAGGAAGCTTTATCAAACACTCCTTCTAGTTGTGAATCAGCTAATTGAAAAACAGAAGAACAATGTGGAGAGAAAGCAATAAAAATTTTGTGTCCACCAGAGTGAGCTGGCATGTCTTGCCATGATGGAAAGCAAGGAAGCCATCAGAGACCAGAGGAGAGGTGTCAGCAGGAGTACAGCTGCCCTCAGCTAAAGATCTCTTATCTGGGAATCAATAACTGCAGTGGATTGAAACCAGCAATATCTTTAAACCTATAGATTTAAAATCACTCAGAGGGAAAAGCTATCTCATTAATCACTTTAGAGGAGGTTAAAATGAATCTCATTTTTTGAAAAATTATAAAGAGTGGGAAAGAAACAAACTTCAAACTATACAGCATTTAGGGGTGCAAAATCATTGACTAGGGCAATTTTTTTCTGGAAATATTCTAGACTGTAAGTGAGGTATAAATAGTGGAATTGCTCCCTGTCAAATTCTGATAAAATGACAGATTAAGCAGAATAAGTCCACCAGACAGTCTGTGTTTCCCAATTAAATCCTCATATCTATGAAGTATTCATGCCTGAAAGCCAAACCTGCATGAGACTGCATTCAGACCAGGCTCTCAAGCATTAAGAAATGTAGGAGAAAGAGAAGTCTTCTCAATGACATTATGAGGATGAAATCATTCAAATTCAGACTGTGGGATTTTTTTATACAACATGGGACCTGCTTTTTGTAAGGAGAAAGAGGGGAAGGGGACTTAATCATTTAAAATAGAATAATTTCAGTGATCTTATTGGGATTATTTTAGGGGAAACATCCCTCAAAATATTTTTGAGGTGATTAGGAAATTCAGATACTCTCTGGATATTTAATTAAATGAAGGAATTATGTTCATTTCTTAAATGTGATGATGGTATTATAGTTATACTTTTTATGCAAAGTTCAGAAAGGCATTCTGAAATATTTTGGGGTGAAAATATATGACATCTAGAATTTTCTTTATTATTGCCCTAGAACAAGTGAGAATTTTGTGTGGGTGATAGATGCAATAAAGATTGGCCATTGCTGAAGCTGAGAGATGGGTAAAGAGATTTATCATTGCTTCTCTCTGCCTTTAATATTCCCATAGTCAATTATTTTAATGACACAAGCATATCTCAGTTTTGTTCTTGCTCAATACACTTAAATCTTTTGCTGCAAATTGAAAACTCATGTAAGGCAAATGTCTGCAAGGCATGGACTAAGGGTCAGATTGCCTCTGTTTGAATGTCATCTCTATCACTTAGTTTATCTCTTAAGAAGTAACAGGTTTCCTCACTTGCAAAATGGGGGACAATACAACCTAGTTACTATTTCATTGAGTTATTATGACAATAAAATGAATAACATTTCTCCATGTTCAAAACAGTCCTTCGTACATAATAAGCATGATATGGACTTACTAGTTTTATTTTTTGTCTTCGGAGATGTCTCCTAATAAGAGTGCCTCCACATGTTTTGCATCTTATCCCAAACTGCATAGTGGTTCACCTTTGATGTATCAGCTGTCATTTTCCACTTTCTTTAAAATGGAGCAAGAACTTAAAGATGCTTGGAAAGCAATACAAGGGCAAATCCTGCTAGGTTTTAAAGATTTACTCTTAGTCTTTTATAGTTGCTTGTCCACACCTAATCTGACAGTGTTTAGGGGAGGAACAGTATGCCTCATAATCATCAAATCTTTTCGAAACAGCATAGATTTCTTGAACATATTCCTTCCACATTGTCAGCTCATCTATTTGCATAATTCCTGATTATATTGCCAGTTTTCCATTGCAACCTTTGAAAACACATCGGAGAACAATCAAAACGAGATCTTGATAAGCAGACAGCGCAACAGGGGGAAGAAGTGCCCAGGTATTCTCTGAGGATGCCATGGTAGGTGTTAGACTTGCTGAGGGCATATGACATCTGCTTTCCAGAGAAAGCAGTGGCTGTCCAATTAATCTGGCTGCTTCATTAAGTAGAGATCAGTTAGGAAAACCTGTTGTATACAAGTCAATGTGAAATCGGGTAATGGGGTAGAAGCCTCCAACCAACAAACCAAGGAAAAAAGGGGTGCTTTTAAAAAGTGGCTTCCACTGCCCAGCTTCTTATCAGATTCATATCACCCATGTGCACAGCAGTTGCTAAAGTCACAAAGCAATTTCAACAACAGGGTTTTATTTACAAGAAAAATTAACCAGGAAAACAAAAGGTCCTTAATGCCACGAGTAGTCACTTATTTCACTTTAATTACCATTTAGTCCAAAAGTCCCAAACACACGTCCAAGATGGTGCTTCTTCAAACCTGAGGCAGGCACCCTGCAAAGTTCAGTCTTTCTTTTCCATTTTCTCTTTGCTCCTTCTCTCTCCAGTGTTCTGAGCTATGGTTACTCCAAGACTCTTCAAACTTTTTCAACAAATGCTGATGCAAAATTAGCTTTCCAAATCCCTGGCTTTCCCAGGTACCAGTTTTCCAGCTAGTTTCCATGCCACCTTGCTGCAGCTCTATGTACTTCCTTTACCAGCCCCACCTTTGGTGGCATCTGGCCAAATTCACCAGGCCTGCCATTCTGGCATCCTGGCTACTTCTCTGCTCATCATTCTCCCACCATGGCTCCTTGCCATCACCAGCTCACTCTTCCAGGGGACTTCCTCTGGCCAGGCCACCTGGGCCTGTTCCATCAGTCCACTATTCTCATCTCCTCCTTCTAGCTCTGGCCGTCTTTTTATGCACCCTTTCATGCTTCTTGTTTCTCACGGGTCTTTCTCTCAGACCCCACCCACCAGGGCAGTATGGTACCCAATACAATTTTCAACTGCGTCACTACCCCCGTATCAAACGGTAGCTGTCTTTCCATTCTAATTTGTCTTAATGATGAACATATAGCATAACTCCTGTCTACCAAAGGAAAAATCAACATTCCATCTCCCTGAAACCATTTTTTCTCAAAAAAAAAAAAAAAATCCATTCACAGAGGAGTATAGAATGCGAACACAAAGAAAACATGCAATGAATGTTGCCAATTCAAATTGCCTTGTGTGCTACAAGGGAGGATCTGCAGTGTGTGAGCATGGCGGTCACTGCTAAAACCTGGTGTGATTTCAAATATGCCACCACAGTCAGGTTTCTCAACAAGAAGGTTCACACGCTCTAATATTCATATTTCAGTTTCATTTTGACTGTAAAATTACACAGAAACCAAATGATCGAATCTGTGTTTCCTTCTAAGCCTATATGCAAATCATCAGGTAGGGATTCCCCCATCCTTGGCATTCCTTAAAAAGTACCCTGGAAAAGCCCTGGAGCTCTGAACTGCCTCAGCCTCCTTCCAGTCTGGCTGAATTGGGCACTTCCTGTGTTTTGCCATATTTCACAGCCACCACTGCCAGTTGGCGACCCTGTGACAAGTCATTGTGATTCTGCTTTCTGATCAACTGTGAATTCTCACAGTGCCCCTTGAACAGGGAGAGGAAGTGAGAGAGGGGTGTAGCTATTACTGCATTCATTTTCATTATTTGACAGATGTGGAAGCTAAAGGTACCAGTCAGATCTGCTTTTATCACACAGGGGGCATTCTGCCTCTCTGACTTAAAGATTTGATCATCCATCCGGGCCCTTCAGGGGGTGTATTTGCATGAAAGCTATTTGACTGGGCTCTTCTCATTGCAGTGACAACTTCAGGAGAGTTTCAAAGTACAGGTACATGCTGTGGCTAGGACCCCACTTCTCTTCCTGTCTCTCAACACTTCATCACCTTCCTAGAAGTTCCTAGAAGTCTGGAACTGCTGTTCTTTCTGAAGAGTCCCAGTACTTACTAACTGCAGAACAAAATGAAAATATTTCCCCAGATTCCTTAAGGGCAATGATGTTACACACACAGAGAATACTTTCAAATCACATTCCTTGTGATTCACATTTCATTCATGATCACATTCACATTTCATTGGGGGCAATTTGGTTCCTAGTTATATCCAAACTTCTTGATCTAACATTTCCTGCAGATTTACTCTGCTTCATTCCATTAGTCTTTTTATTGTTAGTAGATCATTCTCTCGTAGATTAAAAAAAGAACTGCTAGCCTTATTCAAAATAATTCCAAACTACAAATATTTACCTATCATTTCCTTCGGCAAGAGTTTAAGGATCACAGCTAAGTTATACAAGATGGACAAGCAGTAGGGTCAGTAAGAAAGCCATAGCAGTACCCCTTCTGAAGCCAAGGGAAGATGGTATTTGTGTAATCAGATACTTTTGAAATTAAAATTATGGTTATTTTCATAGGTGTCTCTACATATTAGAAGTGTGTGTGTGTGTGTGTGTGTGCATGTGTTGATTTCTACAAAACAGAAATCTAACTAAAGGCAAGATAGAGTTACTAGGATCTGGAATATCATTATTGTTTCTTTGGACCCTAGGCACCCTTCAAAAAAAAAATCCAATGAAATCTCAAAAATATAATTACTTTAAGTAAAAATCTGAGGAAAGGGGTACATTTATCCCAAATGTGGCCGTCAAATACTGTCTATCTAAATTAGGTTTGTTTTTTTGGTTTTCATTACATCATTTATCTTAATCCAAAAATAAAAACTATGACAAGTATACAGTAAAAGATGAGAGGGAGATGTATGCCAATTATTTCTCAAAACAACAGGAAAAAGAAAGCGGGGATGAGACACACACTACTTGTGGTAGATCTTTTCCAAGAAGAATAATTGTTTTCCAAAGAAGACAATAATCATTTTTCTTTCTTTGTGTGGTGATTTTGCTGCCCCTTCCAGTAAGGGGTGATATATACCCAGCCTCAGAAGCCACACTCGCACATATCATATTGTCATGCAAACCAAATGCACACAATGTGGGAGGGAGATCACACAGGGTATGGCTACTAGGAAGGTCATTGGGGAACATGTTGGGGTCTATCCACCATAGTATGCATATTTCATGCATATACTTATGCATCTTAATGGTGCTAAACCATTATTTTTTTCAGCAAAGAATTATTGGCTCACTACCATGCACATTATTCTTGGTGCTAAAATAAAGTACTATTTTCCAAGGTCTATAAAAAAATTCCTACCCTCTTGCAGGGAGATAGAAAACAAGCAAATAAATAAACTATGTCAACTAGTGATAAGTACCATGAAGGGAAATCAAAGCAGGCCAGGTTGAGGGTGGGGGGACTGTTAAGATCACAATGGGATCATTGGAGAACTGTGCTTTTGATGGGGATAATTTAATTGGAGGAAATCTTCACCAAGGAGGTAACATGTTATCAAGGATCTGAAGTTAGTTTATAGTGAAAGTATCTGGGTGAAGAGCTTTCCAGAATGTGGAGCTAGAACATGTTGACACTGAAGTGGCAGTGTCTTTGGGTCCTTGAGGGTTTAGCAGAAACACCAGTGGAGCTGGAGTAGGTGAATAGATGTGAAAGTAACGATGGATGGAAACAGGACTTTACTTGCAATTGAAGAAATGTTGGTCTTTATGCTGAGCGATTTGGGGAACCATTGAAGAGTTTTGAGCAAAAAAAGTGACACAACTGATTTAAGTATTAACAGGATCTATCTGATTCTCTGCTGAGAACAGATTAAAAAGGACAAGGGACAGGCAGCCCACTAAGTCCTTGGCAATAAAAAGTAGGACACAGAGACATGGACCAGAAAGGTGATAAAGATGGTGAGGTTGGCAGACTAGATACCATAGTTTGGTATCTCTGGAATTTCCCGATGAATTTGATAGGAAGTTGTAAGGAAACCATAGTGAGTTAAGAGTTTGAGGTTTTGGTCTGATCCAGGCTCATAATGGAGTCTTTTTTTTTTTTTGCTAAGCTAGGAAAAACAGCAGAAGGGATAGACTGTGAATGGGGTAGTGAATCTAGAGGTCTGTCTCGGTCAAATTCAGTTTAAGATCTATGTTAGATGTCCAAGGGAAACGTGGACTAGGTAACTGGATATGTAAGTCTGGAATTTGGGGAAGCAAGTGTAGCTAGACATAAAGTCCAAAGATCAAATACCAATCATTTGAATGTTCAGACATTCAGCAGCAGAGAAGGAATACACAAAGGGGACTAGTAGACTATGCAGCCACAGAGGCAGGAGGAAAACCAACATAATGTGACACCTGGAAGCATAATGAAGGAAGGAGTCAATTTTGCCAAGTGATCCCCTGGTAAGTCAGGGGAAACGAGCACTGAGTATTTACTACTCTTCTTACTCCCTATATCAGAGTGTAAATGAAACAATATTTTTTATTTATATATAAATTTCACAACATTGTAATCTCGAGGATTTGCCCCCCCCCCACCCTCCTCTCCCTTCCTCCCCTTTCCCTCCTGCTCAAAGTTGTGCGCTTCAGTTTGGTGCTTAGCTTGTTTTGACTTTTCCTCAAGGCTTTTATTTTTTTCACTATATCCCATATATTAGTGAAACCATTTGGTTTCTGTCTTTTTCTTTATGGCTTGTAATAAAACAATATTTAAATGGTGTAGAGATTTTTATGTTACCACATGTATGAATATTTTTACATTTTATTTAGATTCTATATATGGCTACATAAATGTAACTATATACATACAGACAGATACAGACATATAATCATTTATAAATACTTCCTTAGCCAGTTCAGTGAACCTCAATCATATGCTTCTTATTATAAACTAAAGTGGTCTCTCTCAACTGTATACCCCAATATACCCTATCTTCACCCAACCCTAAGCAAACCATGCAATTTATAACATTCTTCGAAAGAATAAAAACTATTAGTGTACCATCAGGAAATAACTCAGCAAGAGTACCATCTGTAGGAAACCAAGTTAAGGATGTGGCCACGATAGTTAAAGGGATCTTTTGACTGAGTACTTGGAGCATTAAATCTCCAATGTCAGTCACACTTCAGGAGGCAATGCCCTTAACAACAGGCACAGAGGTAAGGAGAATATCATGCATCCAACCCCAAATGGGCTAATGCCTGGAATAAGTGTTACGGAACTAAATATTAACCTGACTTAACTTATCCCTTCATTTAGACTATGAGCTGTGTGATAACTAATTCACATTGTCTTAGAAAAACCCTGAGTATTGATAGTTACAGGAGTTTTGACTTACAAGACTTACAAGACAAAAATTACATACTGAATATATATTAGTATTTAGGAACTGGCATAGCAAAAGTAACAACCAATCAAAAGAGACACCTAGTCAATAAAAATGTTCATCCAACCAATTAGAACAGACTACTCCCGATCTAAGGAGACCTTCAACCAATAGAAGTAAATGTGCAGCCAATCAGAACAGCAGGAGGTTGTAAGCTACTTACATGTTTATCCTGGGTCACTTGTCTGTGACATCTGCCATCATTGTGGGGCCCTTTTTAAAGCTCTCTATGCGGTGACGCCTTAGATACATTTCCAGTTCAAGCCAGAATGTCAGCGGAGATACATGTTATAGTTAGCATAACTTTATTCCTGACTCTAATTCCCTGCTTGACTGAAAACCGATTCACCAGAACTGGCTACAAACTCTGGGCTTCTTCTAAATCCGTTTTTAAAAATAAACCCAAAAATATGCCGGGTATGGGGCGCATGCCTGTAAGCGGCAGCTTAGGAAGCCGTGGCAAGGGCTGGGGATCACAGTTTGAGTCCCACCCGGGGCATGTAGCAAGACCTAGTCCCAAAAAAATAGCTGGACGTGGTGGTGTGCGCCTGTAATCCCAGCTACCTGGGAAGCTGAGGCTGGGGATTGCTTGAGTCTGTGGTACTCCAGACAACATGAGCTTGTGGTTCCATGGGCAAAAAATAGCGAGACCTAGTCTCAAAAAATAAATAAATAAACAAACCCCAAAAGCTCACAGGCAGTACACAATGGACCTGAAAGGGAGGTCCCTCACAGACAGACTCTAATGGGGTCCCACCCCAACCTGCTGTTCAGTTTGGCCCAGGTGAGGGGAGGCAGATGTCAGGAATCAGGTTGGATGAGGAGCAGAATTAATCAAGATTTTCCCCAGTAAATTACCCAAGTGGAGAGATCAAGCTCATACTTCACAGAGAGAAGAAACTGGATCCACCAAGGAGTAAGGAAAGGGAAGCAGAGGATGCAGAAGGAGAAATTTCTGCAACAGAAATTTCTGCAGTTTTTTTCTTTAAATTGAAAGTCCAGGTCTACAAAGTTAGAATGGCACAGTGAACAAGATCGCTAAGAAATTTTCAGTCATGTGGGTCATTTCTGTTCATGTTTCAAAAAATAATAATTTAAAAAACCAAAAAAAAAAACAAAAAAACGAATGATGAAACAAGGTTACCAACTAAATAGTATTATGTTTTAAATATACTCGTGTCACAATCAACTCACAGTCACCAGAAAAAAAGTAAATGATAATGAAACCAGGTATCAAACCAGGTAAAACAGGGTACTTAACCAAACCTACAAAGAGGGCAGCTGGCCATTTGAAGCCAGCCACACACCAGGTTCTTCCCAGCCCACGCATGTAGTAGCAAGACCACAGAAACCTTAAGAGGAGGTAAAAACAGATTTACTTATTAAAAGGGCAAAACAAACGAAAGTCACTGAGGGTACAAGGAACCCCTCTGGTAATCTTACCACACAATCCAGTCTCTAGTCCAAAGAGCACATAGCTGCAGCAGCCATGTGCATCCACAAAATGGTGGCCGCCCCACCTTAAGCCAGATGAAGGAGCCAAGATGGTGCCACCACTCCTTCTTCAAAGACACAGCTCTACTCACTGCAAGCCAGAAAAAGCCAAGATGGCATCATTGATCTTTCTTCAAAAGCGGGAGATTCAAATCCAATGGGGAAACCAGGATGGCATTGTCAATTCTCCTCCAAAAGGCACAACGCCGACATTCTTTCAGCTCCAACTCCAAAGTGGCCTGAAAACCAGTAAAACTCAATTCAGCAGCAGCAAACACTTCAGATGTCTCATGATGAAAACAACAACACAGCAAAATCTCTTCAGTTTTCCAGAAGATGACCAAGCTTTGCAGTTTCAAAGTTAAACCCAAGTTCTCAAGCACTAAATTTCCAAGTCAGCCTATACAAGTTAAAAGTCTCTCCAACATGCTTTCCCAGGCTCCTCAGCCCAGGCCCAGACTAGGGCTTGCGTCCTGCCTGTTCCCACACCTGGAAGCTGGCAGCTTTTCCTTCTCTGCTCTATGTTCCTTTCTCTCTCCTCTCCATGTATTTTGTCCCAGTCTCCTCCCTAATCTCCTGATACTAACCCTATCATAAGGAGGCTTGGCTTCCCTTTTCCGAGTCTGCACCCACCAATGAACTGACAGCTGCTACCATTACTGGGGGCCATAGCCCCCCAATTTCACCACAGCCCTTCTAGCAACAATATAATTGTTTATATGCAGAATTTATATATCAAAAGTACATGATCTCATTATATAGTAACGGAATATAGGTTTGAACATAAGTGAAGGAAATTCTGTATCTGCAGTTGTGTAGCTTTGACTTTGTCATAACTTCATTGAGAGTTTAAAAATAAGCAACAAAAACATTAGACAAGATGCCCCCTGCACAAGCCAAAAACCTCAAACCCTGCTTTTTAATTTTTTTTAATGTTTCAATTTATTTATTTGTTTTTGTTAATGAAGTAGCATTGTTTTACATCTTGGTTAATATTTTAATAATATAGGATTTCTCCCCTTAGGTGTGGTCCTCATAGCTCTTCTACCACCAAAGCACCCAGAATCCCCCACCACAGTCTGTCATGCTCCCTCTTCTGCCTACCCCCCATTCCCAATCTTTCCACCCCTTCTCATCTCTCCTCCCTGTCCCCTCTTGGCTGTCTCTTTGGTCAGTTTTCCAGGAATAAGTTTTAGTTTGTCTTTGTTTGACACGTTGGTTTCTCTGAATTCCACACATAAGTGTCACCATCCACTATTTATCATTCTCCTGGCTTATTTCACTGAGCATAATCCTTGCCAGGGCTATCCATGTTGTCACAAAGGGCAGGAGTTTATCTGTTTTGACAGTGAGTATTTTTTCTGTGTGTGCATGTGCGCGCACACATGATCTTCTTGGTCTGTTTTGAGGGCATTTAGTTTGTTTTCAGATCTTGGTTATTGTAAATAGTGCTGCAGTAAACAGGTGAGCACAGGTCTCTCCTTTTGAATTAGTGCTTTTGTGTTCTTTGGATAAATGCCTAATAGTAGAATTGATGAATCTCTGCAAAAATCAATATTTAGCATTTTGAGAAGCTTCCCCATTGTTTCCTATAAGCACAGTGCAACACTGTTCCTTTTTCTCCACATTCTTGCCAGCACTTGCTGTTTCTGTTTTGTTTTGTTTTTTAATATGGGCAATTACCATGGGAGTAGGGTGGTATCTCATTGTAGTGTTGATTTGCATTTAATGATAAATGACAATGAACATTTTTTTCATACAACTGTTGTCCATCTGTTTGTCTTCTCTGGAGAAGTGCCTATTTGGTTCTTCTATCCACTTTTTGATTGGCTTATTTTCTCCTTGTTGAATTGTATAAAGTCTTTGTAGATCTTCAATTTCAGGCCATTGTCAGATATATGATATGTGAATATTTCTTCCTATTTCGTACCATGTCTCTCTGTGTAACACGGCCTGGCCAGATTGAGTCTTTGAGCTGAACTAATTCTTGAAATACTGTCTGCCAGTGTGACCTTACACAATTCACTGCTACATGCTTTTCTCAGTCAGCAAAATGAGGGGAAATGATGACTGAGATTCTGTCCAGCATTACACATCTATTATTTTTTTATTTATTTTAGTCCATTTCCTGGATTTCTATAACCCGTCTCATCTCTCATTAGAAGGGGAAGTTGCTAGAATTTCTTGATGCCAGTAACCGTAAAAGCTTACTCCTTCCTTTTATGAAGCTTCAATTTCAGTCTCTTGCCCTGGATTCTGTTGTTTGCCAGTGGGCCAGCTCTTTAGCAAACATTGCATGAGCCGTCCCAGTAATTAACAACTAGTTAACAAGTAGGCCTTGCTGCTGTGAGGTGGTGCTTTCAAAAAGAAATGAGCAGGAAAGTTGCTTTGCTCTCTGTATTCACAAGGTCCTGCCATTGTCATTGAAATATGCTGGAGATGGTGGGTCCTTAATAGTGTGAACAATCTCATTAAAGATCTCTGCTGGAACAATCAATTTACTGTCAGAGCCTCTTATCGATCCTTAAGAACTGTCATTGAGTTCCAGGGTGCTTGAGGAAAATTGACAACGGGAAGTGTGCTTCAGTCTGGGCTATTTATTTTTCTGAGAAACACATTATAACCAGGTGGTATCCAAATGGTTCTTCTGTTGCTCTTGCAGCCTGAAAACACTGACAAGGAATTTCTTGACAAGATTTTAGCAGAATGTCCTTTCTAGGTACATCTGAAAACTGGTGATTAGGGAACAAGGACACCAGGGCTGGCAACAAGCAGGTTTATTAGTACCGATACTGACTCAGCAGATTCAGATTCATATCTGCCGAGTACTCCTAAGAGAGTGCTAAGAGTTTATATAGACTTTACACGTCCTTGTGTTCTGGGTGGGCTCTCACGGGTGGTAGCACAAGGCCTGCCATCTGACATGGCAAAGACAGAATGAAATTCAAGCAGAAACTGGGCTGCATACCAGCAAACTGAGTCAATGAGTCATGGCTTGTCTATCTACCCCCCCCAGCTGTATGTCTTAGGGTACTGGGCAGCGTCCTTTAGGTGATCATGCTTTCACCTGGTCATCATACATCCCATCAGACCATCATGCAGAGCTCCCCCTTGTGAAGAGCCATCTTGGCTACTTCTTTGAAAAGCCATGTGGTCCTGCTTCCCTGGCCACAGATGACTGGGTAAGAGCTGAGCACCGGAGTCTAGGGAGCTCATCTCTCCAGTGACCAGTGAGACAGCAGGTGCAGGAGCCCTGCACAGCAGAAGTGCTGAACAGATGCTGCACTGTTGGAGAACAGTTTGGGAGCGAAACAGGTAATAGCCCTTAATGTACAGTGGTAGGAGCAACTGAGACAGAGATGAGAGCATGGAGTCACCAAGGTGGGAACCACTAGCCTGGGTAACCACAAACACGTGACAGAGCTGTCACGTGAGCTATACCTGATATGGGGTAATGACGTAGTTGAAAATTGAATAGGCACTGAAAATGCCCTGGTGGGTGGGATCTGGGAGAAAGACACGCGAAGGAGAGAGAAGCCCAAAAAGGCAGATAAAGGAAGGAGCAAAGAAAGGAAGAGGTGGAGATGAGATTAGCAGACTGAGAGAACGGGTCCATGTGGCCTGCCCGGGAAAGCCCCCTGAGGAGTGAGCTGGAGGTGGCAAGGAGCCATTGTGACCAGCAGAAAAGTGACCGGTGTGGAAAGTGTGGCACCGCAGCAAGGTGGCACGGAACGCTGGTACCTGGAATTAGCCAGGGATTTGAAAAGCTGATTTGTGCATCAGCAATGGTGGAATAAGTTTGAAGCACCTTGGAGAAGCAGAGCAGCGGAACACTAGGAAAGAAGCAAAGAAAAGACCCCAGAGAGACTCTGGACTTTTCAGTGCCTGCCTCAGTTTTGGAGGGGCAAAGGGAACCACCTTGGACATGTGTTTGGAACTTTTGGACTAAATGGTGACTGGGATAACTGGCCACTTGTGACTGTAAGGACTTTTCCGTTTTCCTGGTTAATTTCCTGGTAAATAAAACCCTGTTGTTTGAAGTGCCTTTGAATGGCAACAGCTATGCACGGGTGAAGCGGACCTGTGGTTTGTTGGTTAGCAACTTCTGCCCCTTTTGCACCAGATACCATACCCAGTTCTGAACAACAAGCTTGTGCCCTCGAGAGGCCCGCTGGAGTGGGACCACCATGGGAGTGAGCCTTTACAGGCAGGCTTCTTCTTGGTAACAATTACCTTGGCTCGCTGCTGCAGGAATTACACTCACTGAAGGGTCTACTGCCAGGATGCAGAGAAATTAAATACTCTGCCGACACACTGTTAAAAACTGTACAAAGCCTGACAAGGTGGCCTGTAAACGCCAGCCTACGGAGTTGCGGCTGGGACCAGGGATCATGGTTTGAGTCCCACTTGGAGCAACATAGCGAGACCTAGTTCCAAAAAAAATAGCTGGGTGTGGTGGTGCGTGCCTGTAAGTCCAGCTACCTGGGAAGCTGAGGCTGGGGACTGCTTGAGTCTGAGGTACCCCAAGCAACATGAGCCTGTGATTCCATGGGCAAAAACAGCGAGACCTAGTCTCAAAAAAAAATTAAAAAATGAAAATAGAATCTGTACAAATATATTTTGGGCTTTAAGTTAAGTTTGGTCTGCAGTAAAATAAAGGAGAATGATAGCACTGAGATTTAATACAGTTCTTTGAGACAAGTATTTGGTAAGGAAATAAAAAGCAAAATCAAATGTAAAATTTCCAGATGCTCGAAAGACCAGCATTATTTTATGCCCAATAACATGAAGTAGTAAAAAGTGACTTTCTCAATCTAGAATCATGAGATGCGTTCAAATCTTTCTCCAAATAGAGTGTGTAGCTGGACGAGTGTGTCACTGGGCTTTCCTGCATTTCTCTTACTGGAAAATGGAGAGAACATGTGTAACTGGCGCCTCACAGAGTCATTATGACTGAGAGGGAAGCAAGACTGCAAGGCTGTAGAGCACTGTAAGATGAGGAGAGAGACCTCCCTGCCTCTCCAGCTGAGATGCAGGGCAGAAGTGGAGAGGGAGAACTACAACCTGAAGTCTTTGACCCAATTTTGTCCCAAATGGGACCCATTTGTTCCCATTTTTTCCTCTAAAAGTCTGTGATTATTCGGCAACACTCAAGTTGTCTCTAAACAATTTCAGAACACTGATAAGATGGTGCCAGTACAGTCAGTGAATAAATTATTTAGCTAAATGGAGCCAATTTCTACTGTTTTGTTTTTTTCACCACCAAACTAACTCATGACCATTTTTGCATAGACCAACTAGGAAGCATCAGGGGAAAGGAGTTAGCCTTATTGAGTACTTGCTGGGGGTCAGACACTTAACAGCTCTCTTTCCACTGAAGAGTCACAGTCAAATGGGCGTTGTTTCCATTTTATGGATGAAGGTTATTTAAATGATGAAGGAGATGAAGGAGACTTAAAGAGGTATGATCAAGGGCACAGAGGTAGTGAGAACACACACCCCTCTCACACTTGAAGCAGACCAAGCACCCATGTGTTTCTCCTGCTACCTCATTGCTTAGCAGCTAGGAGATGGGCAAATCCTCATTTCCCAAACCAACAAAAGATAGAATACAATGAATTACTGAAACCTCAAATGAATATGGGTCAGGTATTTTACCTTCTTTTTTTAACCTTAATAACAAGTAATAAATTTGAGTGATCGATTCTCTTTTGCAATGCCTTTTGCTATGCCTGCTGGTTAAACTGAAAGGGGCATCATGACATGAAATGAATGATGGAGAAAGTGGGGGCTTTCCTCCCATTGGAGGAAAAACCTAGATTGGTTTAACTGCAAAGATGGAAGCAGTGTTGTGTTACATCAGTCCTATATGGCTGCTATGATACTCAATTTTACTATACATCTGTGAGAGGGTCTTCATAGATATGCCTTCTCAGCCCAGCTTTCAGATCCTCCTCAATGAGACTGCAACAGTTTGAAAGAAGTGTGGTCTCAGGAGCCAGGCTACGTGGGTTCAAGTTCAGACTCCTTACTAGTTTTGTGACCTTGAAGTCTTGTGCCACAGTTTCCTCAGAGGTAAAACTGGGATAACAGTCATCCGTTTCATCTAATAAGGGTGCTGTAGTGATGAAAGCTGTTATTTTTCTAGCACTTCACACCTGGTACAAGGGAATAATATGTAGGTATCAGCTATTATTGTTGAAGTAAATGTGCCTGCCTCTGCGCAAAATGAAAATGATTTAAAAAATCAGGATAGTGGTTATAGCAAGGAAGGTGGAAGAGTTTATTGTTGGAAAGAGCATGTGGAAAGTTTCTGGATCTGACAATGACATAGGTATTCGTTTACAAATTTTAATATTTTCTTGCATTGAGCACTTTTCTGCATTGTGGTTTCCTTTATGTCTAATTAGTAAAAGATAACTAACAGGAAAGAAAGGAAGGAGGAGGGCAAAGAGTGGGAAGCAGAGAGCTGAGAAGGGAAGGAGGAGGAAGAAGAGAAAGGAAACAGAGGAGCCCCATTCAGCGTGATTTCCCTGTTACACACCGATTTGCAGCAAAGAACCATTTCACAGAAAATCTAAGCCAGGTTGTTGGTTTTTTTTAATTCCTGTTTTTCAGGTGAGAAAATCCTGGCATGCAAAGTGGTTAAGTAGCATCTTGTTCAAAGTAAATAAATAGCTGAGTTGAAATGTGACTCCTGAGGAACTAAATCCTAATCACGTGTTTGCTGACAGGTCAGCAGGGAGTGGGCGAGGCTCGGGGTGGGGATGAGGAGCTGGATAGGAACCCAGTCCTAACACTAGACAGCAAATACAAGCAGCTGTGACTCACAGAATCCCTCCCGAAGAGCAGTCCAGAAGACACCTAGACACACAGCACGTGAGAGGAGGGTCCAGGGACTCCATTTGCAGAGCATCCAAGAGAAATCCTGAGTCTGAAGATGTCTGAGTGACCAATTCCACGAGGAGCCTGAGAGTCCTACAGCCTGGAACATCCTCCTGCTCACCTGCCCCTCAACAGAATTGGCAGTAGGAAGACTTTTGGGGTTGGGGGTGCTTCCCCCACCACCGTGGTGGGGGTCAATCCAAATAGAGATGACTTTTTAGCTCCAGCTCAAAAAAAGAAACTTCTGGAAAATGCTCGTAGCCCACTGGCATCCCAGAGAGTGACTGGATAGAGACTGCATTTTAAAGCTGGAGGAATCCTGTGGGGAGGCGGTCGGAGGCTAGCCAGGCGGTGGCACTAGCTCAAGATGACTGACTTAATTAGAGGCAGAGCCAGCAGCAAAACACAAACGCCTTGCTGTGCAGAAAACTTCTGAAAAGGGCTGTGATGACTTGTAATGAAACAGACTTACTCAAAACTTGAAAGAAGCATGTTAAAAATACTGGTGATGGCTACATGAGGCCATGAATCTTAAAAATAAAACTGTCCTAAAATAAGACATCAGATGCACAAGTATCGTGGGTCTAAGCAAGATCTCAGGATTGGTTTCCCTTCCACAGTAGGTCAGGCATGAAGTGGACTTGCACAGATTAGCCCTGAGCAAGAGAAAGTAAGCCCCACCCTTAAAAAGCCACAGATCAGCAAGGGGGGAGAAAGAGAAAGGAGGGGAGGTGGGGAGAGGAAGAAAGTAAGGGAGAGACAAAGAGCTTAAAGTCATAATCATTAATGGAAAAACAAGTCTCCCAGTAATAGCTACAAGCATCAGTTCTAATTTATAATTAAAGATAAATAAAAATTAAAATCCACCTGAAAAAAGGAAGTACTTTGAAGAGAGCACAAGCTGGTCAGGAGAGTGAGTGAAAAGTGGATTACACATGGGGATAGGAAGATTTCTTTTCATTCCCACCGCCAGAAGGACTCAAATGTAGAAGATTCTCTTGCAGCTAACTTGGGCACAACAGTGAATTGTCCCTCTCCCCTGCCCCCTCCCCGAACCTAGAATATCATGGGAACCTCAGGGTGAGTGTTGTGCTTTGAGGCAGACCTCTTGAGCCCTCAGCAAACTATGAGAACAATCTCTAAGAGAAAGGACAACCTCTCCCAACAACCCTAAAGCTGTGGCTCTCAAGAGCTTCACAGAGAAGCAAGTTTTTCTAAGGATCTAGTAAGATGTGGCTTACTGTTCTTTTAACATAAGTGCAGAGACATTCTTGGAGTGTAAGCTTCCTGAGGCTGGAGCTTCCAGGGTCTTGGACACCATGCTCTCTCAACATCTGGCAGACATCTGGCACATGGGAGGGGCTGAGGCCAATTTTGCAGCATGCATTGGCATGTTAGCAAGAAGCATTCCCCACTTCTGGAAACCTAAAGACAGAAATGAGAACACTCACTGTGTACCAGACAACCAGACGAAGATGGGTCCATTCAGTGGAAACCAGACAATGGGATGGATTTATCAAATCACCACTCAGAAACTCCCCGGTGTTCCTTCAATACTTAGCATGCAGGCCAACTCTTAGGAATTCTTGGCCAATCCTGTCTGTCTTCCAGAAACCATCTTGCTCCCTGTGGAAAGTGAATGGGACCTGAAGACTCTGGGATGAAGGTGCCAGCACAAAGGCTGATGGCCTCAGGGAGGGAGTGCTGCCTCTGTTTTGCAGGCGCAGGCGGGCACCAAGGATGCAGGGACCTGCACAGTATCACAACCCTGGCGAATCAACAGTCTAAGGGGAAGACAGACTTTACACAGGTCATGTCAACTGTGGCCAGTACCTCAGGGGAAAAGCGCAGACGCTGTGTGGGCGGGTGTCTCCCAGAGTACCTAACCTTGATTTCATGGGGGAAGATGAGGGAAGCTTCCAAGTCAAGTTGATATTTCAGTTGCAAACTGAAGGTTAGTAGAAATGAGGGACTGACACGCAATGAGTCTGGGACAGCTAGGCCTAGACAAAGAGTCTGGGACAGCTAGGCCTAGACCTGGACAAAGAAGGAGCTGGGCATGGCTGAGGGATGGAGAGAAGGGGAGAGAGTCAGAACACAGCAAATCAGGACAAAAAAGGGTGTCAGAAGCCAGAAGCACAGCGATGAGGGGGCATGGAGAAGAGTAGTGGGAAGCAATGGAGGGTCCAAGGAGAGAGGGTCAGGGAGAACTCATCTACCAGATTGCCCTCAGAATGACCATTTTGTCCACACCTATCTTGGTGTTAATGATCGGAGCTGCAGAGATGAACAGGATATCAGATCAGCCCCAGGACCTCAGAGACAAACGTGGAACACAGATGAAAACACAACAGTGATGCCTGAACGAACCCAATATTTCTTGCAGTGTGCCCTGAGACATTCTGGGGGGCTTGCTAAAACACTCACTGCTAGGCCCTACCCCCAGAGTTAGGATTTTACATGGGGGGGGGGTGAGACCTGAGAACTTGCATTTATATCAAGTTTCCAAGTGATGCCAGAGATTCTTTTTTTTTTTTTTGAGACTAGGTTTCACTATTTTTGCCCATGGAACCGCAGGCTCACGTTGCCCGGGATACCGCAGATTCAAGCAATCCCCAGCCCTCAGCTTCCCAGGTAGCTGGGATTACAGGCACGTGGCACCACATCCAGCAATTCTTTTTTTTTGGAACTAGGGCTCATAATGTGGCCCCAGCGGGACCCAAACCACGATCTCTGGCCCCAGCTGTGGCTTCCTAGGCTGCCCCCTACAGATGTGCCACCATGCTGGGCCGATGCCAGCCATTCTAGTCCGGGACCAATACTTTGAGAGTCCTTGAATGAATAAAATTGTATGAATGGAATTCATTCTAATAGTGGGGAGGAAGGACTTTTGGAAGGATCAAAGCTTTAGCAGGGTTTTGAGGAATGAATAGGTGTTCATAGGCAAACAAGGCAAAAGAAAGGCTACTGCAGGTACGGGGGAAAGCACAAAAGCCAGAACTATATGGGGGGACTGAGAAACAAGTAAGAAAATGAGGCTGAAAAATCCTTAGATAAACCCAGAAAACAGGGTGACGAGGGACAAAGTCACTGCTCTCCCCAAAAGAACTAGCTCTGACTGTACCAGCTCTGCTCTATCCATCATGAGAACGTGGCTTATCACCTTCCCTACAGCGTCCTTCAGAGGAAGAAGCTGTCTAGAGGAAATGGCTGTTTCTCCCGCCTTTCTTTGGGCCTGAGTGATATCACTTGAGGTAGCTGCTCACCAGGTGTCTTCTCTTGATACACATTACAGCTCTTTTATTACCTCAGATGACTTAGGTGAGGTCTTCAAAATAAGGTCTCGCAATGCCTCACATGGGACTAAAGATAGGAGATGTACTGACTGGGGCCCTAAACTCTACCAGTCTGAGAGAAATTAGGTCAGCTAAATCACCACTGATGTCATGAAGGCAGCTCTCTTAATGGGAGCCCTGATGCAGGGTGGGGTAGAGGAAGGGAACTGAGGTCACCATGAACTTCAAGGAAGGTTCTGGAAAAGGGTGGGTCCATGGGCAGTGCCCGCCCAAGGCCTTTGAAGTTTCATTTGCAGTGTTTTATGACCACAAGTGGGGAGTAAATTGTACCTGGAGGCTTCTGTACTTCACCCTCCCTGGCAGGGGTGGTAGAACTCACACGGATAATGTCTGCCAGGAGATAACTACGTGGAATCAGAACAAGGAGAGTTCTTGGCCCGTCTCCAACCAGGTCGTGAGGCGCTATCTCAGCCTATGTCCCCCCCACTACTGCTAAACCCACCTCTCAGGACGGTCAGGTCGGATGTTGGGTGTGGCTGAGGAGAAGGAGGAAGACATGTTTCCAACAATGGTGCGGAGTCCACGCAGTACCCAAGATTGAGGAGGTGATTTGTTGAGCACGTCTTTATTTGTGTGGTTTCAAGCAGTCATTTCCAAACCCTTGTGCATAGTCCTCAGCGTCAAGGCACCTGATAAAGGCACATTTCTGACGCCACTAGCCTGGGGTGGAATCTACCCTTGGCTGGAAGTCACCCACGTGAGATGGACCATCCACCAGAATTTGGAAGCTCTTGTCTGGAAGTCTAAAGAACGAAGAGGCTTTGAACTATGTGGTGTTCTCTGAGGAGTGGACATCAGCAGCTTGCTGCCCAAGTGCTCTTGCACCCAGTAGTGTCACCTCATGGAAGCTTGTAAGAAATGCAGAGTGCCAGGCTCTCCAAAGCAGAATCTGCGTTGATCAGGTTTCCTGGCTAATGGCACCATCTGTGCCCCACACCAAGCAGACTCTACTCTTGGCTTAATTGCTGGGGGCAGCTACGTTGGCCTCATTGATTGTGGAGCTTTGAACTAGTTTGCCGATTCAGCAGTTTAGAGGTCCAGTTGCTGGGAGCAAGGTTTCAGGACATTGACTTTGCTCTTGAAGTTGGATATCTGTGTAGACCAGAACTTATTAACCAAACTCCAGGGAGGACTTTTTCCAGCAAGGGTCCTGACCTCCTGGAAATGCTTTAGTCCTTGTGAACAAGTGTGCATTTTTCAAAAGGGCGTGCATTTCTGAAATGGACAACACTGTCCATGAAATGAGTGGTGGTACAGGAGTCTCACACTTGATTGTGCACACGAGTGAGCTGTGAAGCACAGATTCTGATTCAGTGGCTACAGGGTAAAGGAAACTTCAGATGCTGACTCTTTTTAGCAAGCTCCTGTGAGACTGTACTGAAATGAACAGACCTCAC
Organism: Uropsilus gracilis; assembly: GCA_004024945.1. Taxonomy (NCBI): domain Eukaryota; kingdom Metazoa; phylum Chordata; class Mammalia; order Eulipotyphla; family Talpidae; genus Uropsilus; species Uropsilus gracilis. The sequence goes on from PVHY01001343.1 coordinate 161,468, forward strand.
TTTATGTGGCAAGACTCCAGGAAGCGTGAAGGCACAGATCTGCTTTGCAGCCTCAGCTAACTGAGGGTGATGTAAACTAAACTCCCTATGCTTTACCTTTCCTTGTATCCAAAGAAATGTAACACTTTGGCAATAGGACTGTTAGGGAGATCACTGTATTTATTTCCTATTGCTGCTGTAGCAAATTACTGGAAATGCACTGGTATAAAGCAACACATGTTTACAGTTGCAGTTATGGAGATGAGGAATCCAAAACAGGCCTATAGGGATAGAATCCAGGTGTAGTAGGACTGTACTCCCTCCGGAGTCTCAAGAAGTTTCTTTTTCAACATCTATAGGCTACCAGGTTACCTTAGCTTGTGGCCACTCTTCCACTTTCAAAGCAGCAATGAAAAGTTATGTCTCCTTCCCTGCCACTGCTTCCCATCATCACATCTCCTTCTCTGACTCTCACCCTGATATTGGGTCAAAAGAGGCAGAAGCCCCCAACCAACAAACCAAAGGTTAAAAAAGCAGCACTTTTAAAATATGATTCTGCCATCTAGAGAATTTTAGGTTCTTACCACCCATGCATAGCAGTTGCCAGTCAAGGCAATTTGAATAGGGTTTTATTAACAAAGAAAATTAATCAAGAAAACAAAAAGTCCTTAATGCCACAAGTGGCTACTTACCTTACCCCAGTCACCATTTTAGTCCCAAAGGTCCCAAAGACACACATCCCTGATGGTGCCCCTTTGCCCCTCCAAACCTGAGGCAGGCACTCTGCAAAGTCCAGTCTTTCTCCAGCATTTCCTTTTTGCTTCTTCTCTATCTAGCATTCCTGATAGGGTGTGCCCCCCCCCCCATTGTCTCCTGTTTAAGATTGCAGATTTCAAGGACAGGTAATGTTAAAAGGGGGAATGACCTTAGCTGGAATTTCCCTTCAGGGGGATGCAGGGGGAAGAAAGAAGTGAAATAGTCAAGGTGAAACAGATTTCCTGGAAGGTGGGAAATCAGGGTATATAAAGGGTGTGCAAACAAAGAGAAGGATTCGATGCAGATTCGAATATGGAGACTGGAAATAGAGAGAGGTTCAGTGGGGGAGATGGGAATCGGCCATCTTGTAAAGATGTGAGCCATGCGAGCTTGGCCATGTTGGCCACCAAGGGCCTGGAACCCTTGGCTGGCCCAGGCTGGCACATGTGTGCTGAATGCAGTTAAGGAGTTTGCAGATTTGAACTCCGTGTTGGAGTTTGTTTTGCTGAGTTTAACTTGTGTCTGCGAGAGGCTGTGCAAAAGCTAGGCCTGAGAAGAAAGTGAACTTTGCTGGTTCGACACCATGGAGTTCCTGCTACCTGAAGGTGACAAGGAGAAGACAGCGTGGAAGACAACGAGGAGCATTCAAAGGAACATGTCTTCAAGCGTCTGGAGATGGACTCTGTCTGGACATTGGTGAGACGATTAGGACTGAGAGACTGAGGATTTGGGGGCAATCTGGGAAAGGACTTTGGACAATACT